>JAQQAE010001724.1:0-24397 GCA_029823295.1 Pseudamia nigra
AGGCAGGAGTACGTGCAGCAAAGTGATGTTTATTAACAAAAAATGTAATCAAACTGAAAAACAACAACCCCAGGGTAATTAAATAAAACAACTAAAATTCAAAGTTAACAGGCAAAACCCTGTCTACAGCCTCACAGCAAGCTGCCACTTCTCCCTCCCTCTCACCATCTCTGACTACTGGTATTCATGCCTTCTCACTCTCATGCATGGACCCTACCATGTGAACAGGTAAGGGGGAGGGGAGAGTACAATGAGAAATTAACACCACTAATATACCACCTACACGTAAAAAACCTATGCCAGATCAAACATGCGAATCATTGGTACATATTTCGCCGTGGCGACCCCTGAGGGGAGCAGCCGAAAGGAGAAGAAGAAGACTATACCACCTACAAATAAACCAAATATATAATGGAATTCCTGCTGACATCAAAACAAATCTGACAATAACACAAACTGTAAATCTACGTGACTGATTTTAACTAAAATGTCAAACTGCAGAAATCTTTCTCTGCGTCTCACCTGCTACTATTCCTGTGCCCTGTTTAACTCACTGCTCAGGATCTAATCAGCCAAACCTGTGCTCACTCTTCCTAACGAGCTCCTGACCTCAATACAGTGAAAAAACACATAGCACCCAAACCCACAAACAACACAAATAAACAAACAGACATCAGGAAACAACACTATAAATGATACTTTTGGGAAAACAGTAGTGAAATGGGGGAGAGAGCACCCTTTTCACAGGGGGACAACTTTATGGATGGGGTGCGGGGGTCTGGACCCCATGTCCCCCCCCCGGATTTGACGCCCATGCTCTTATCTTCTTTTCGGTGGTGATTGTTTTTGCTTTCAGTGGAAACACCTCGGCCGTCTGTTCTCTCGATGTGTTCACCCCGTCTTCAAGAGCGTTTTCAAGTTTGGGCCATCTGCTTTCCATACCTCTGAAAGAGTTTGTCGTCTTTTTGCACTGAGTCAGTATTTCACATTGCTGTTGTTTGTTCCAATAAAGACACAACTGCAAAATAGCAAAATAATCAAGAAAATGCTTAAAAATTCACAAAATGGCAAAAATAATAAACCATTTAAATGAAAATGGATTAAACATTCAACAAAATGATTAAAATAAACTAATGACAAAACAAGCAATGAACAAAATAACCCACAAATATCAACTCAATGGAAATTCACAAAAGTAATGAATAAAATGAACCATCAAACCAAATCGTCTTTATCTATAGAGCACTTTAAAAACAACTACATGGCTGACAAAGTGTTGTACACTCAACTAGTCATAAAAGACAAACACAGGCCAGACATAAAAACCAAGACAGTAGAAAGTCTTTTACTGTCATGTTGGGCAGCCACATTTTGACACAGGTGTCATTTAGGGTTTATGTTTTTGGGCTAAATCATTCCTGTAGCCTAAAAAAGAACAGTGCCTTTAGTCTAAACACAGCTCAAACAAGGTCCCTGAATATTTAGTCCAGTTTAGGTCCTGCTGCTAGTGATCAACCCCCTCCTCAATTCATTAATTCAAATGGTTTGAGATTAAGCAAGACTTCTGCACCTGCACTTTTGGGCTTTCTTTTATGACTGTAGGAAATCTACCCCAGCTGTCAATCATCAGCCCCTTGTGACTGACAGATGTAAGGGTCACTTTTAGCATCACAAAACACCTCGTGTTAACTGCCTTTATATTTAATCTTTTGATTTGAACAGAGAAGAACGATCTGCAAAAGAAAGGTGGGTAATATTTTACTCCAGAGATACAGTTCTCATGTCTTAATGCTGAAGTAGTGCATGACTTATAATCACTTAATGTATAAATCAATTAATAAATGGATGATTTTTCAACAATTTATGATTCTCGCCATTAACTATGGCAATATGTATGGTAAATACTCCACAGTTACTCCATAATTAGTTAAGGGATGTGAAATCATAGCCCTACTCCTTAGTTTGGCCTATTGTTTTTTCACTTTAATAATGCCAGTTTTTGTTGTATTTTATATTGATGGAAAGCCTGATTATCCACCTATACAATGAGGTACAACTTGTAAGGGTTGCACATTCATGGAATGAGCAACACAGCTAAACGTGTTTCGTGGCCTAGAAAAATATCCAATGCACCTCCAATATTGTCCTGTGATGAGAATGCCAGGTGTGTGCCAGTCACAGGTGTATGACTGGCACCTGACAATGTGGTTTAACGTCATGTTCAGGGATGAATCAAGGTTCTGTCTGTGTTACCTGGAGAGATCATGTAATTCTTGCAGTGTTGGCAGTGTGATGGTGCAGGGCTGTATCTCTCACAGGAAAAACAACTTGCCATCACTGAAGACAATCTCTGTGAAGTGAGATATTAGGTTGAGATTTTGGAGCCAGTGGTGATCCCACATCTCCAGAATCTGGACCTAACGTCATCCTCCAGGATGACAACACTCTCTCCTACAGAGCCAGGATCATCACAGAGTACCTCCTCAATCTGGGAGTGGAATGGCCTGCCGTCCAGGCCTTCAACCCAATTAAACACTTGTGAGATCAGCTTGGGCGTGCTGCTAGAGTGACCAGCACAACCTGCTGCTTGACCTTCAACAACTCCTGGTTGAGGAATGGGATGCCATCCCAATGCAAAATGTGACCAGGCTGGTGACCAGCATGAGGAGGAGGGGCCAAGCTGTTGTGGCAGCGTATGGATCTTCTACACACTAGTGAGATCAGTGACAGTGTAACATGAATAAAGTGTAAAAATGGCCAACATGTGTTGTTTTTTCCTCATTACTTGGGGGAGTGCAATCAACCAATCCACCAAGCAACTCAAAACAAGTGAATACCAACAGGAAAATACTGCAGGGGATTTTGGTACATTTTTGGGGAGGCGCTACCCACATGTTTAGCTGTGTTGCTCATTCCACAAATGCACAATACTTACTAGTTGTACCTCATTGTAAAGGTGACTAATCAGGCTTTCCAATAATATAAAATACAAGACCAACTACCATTAATAAAGGGGAGATAAATTGACCAATTATCCTTCCCAAGCTTTGAGGCATTTACTTACTACATAAATGGATATGTTCATTTCAGATGGATGCATTCCATCAGTGTGTCTGTAATATACTTCATTTTCTGATATTTTAAAAACCTATGAAACCTATTTCAAATTTCAACTGGTAATTGGACTCAAACATTTTCATTACAGCATTACCCAAAAGTCAGAACACACGCCACAGTTTTACCAAGAAGTGACTGTCATGATGAGTTTATTTCTGAAGTTATTTTACACCTTCACCTCACTGACATGCGTCTGAAACAAAGTCAGAACAAAGTAAGCTTTAGCAGTGACACATTCATTTATCTGCAGTAAATGATCATAAGTGACAAATTAGTGTAGCATATGAACTGTACCCCCCAAGAAAAGTATTACTGGAAGGGTGTTTTTTCACACTGAGGCATCTTTCTCTTTATTTCAATTTTTGCAGCTTTACATAAATTTCAGGTTGTTTGTGAAAAAGTAATCACATTCAAAAGCACCTTATTCACACTAATATACAGGATGCAGCATGAAAGTTGATGAATTTGTAAACCTGTTTTGACATAATAACATCACGTACATTTTAGCATTTGTGCATGAGTCACTTTACATGAATGACTCGCCTAAGGAGAAACTGGCTGTATTCTAATTGTACTGTTGCCATGGTAGCGCGAGTCCGCACATCTAATACCCATAAGCACAACAGTTTATGTGAACTGACATGGACAAAATTATTAAGGCTATTTGTCCTTGACAGAAACTTTGTGTATTCAAACTGATCATCCCTCTTGATTCTGCTACCCAGAGGTTTACATTATTTTGCATCACACACACATTTCCATGGAACTGCCCCAATTTTTTTTTTTACAATCCTTTCAAAGGCTCTAGAGGTGCTGCCTCCATGCGTTTGACCCATTCTGCAGTACATGCCGGTGCCAATCTCAGCCAGCACTAAGCCCTCTGCTAATCTGCTGCCCAAGTCCTTCTGTTTTCCAACAATAACACCACAGGCTCCCCGGATCCCTGGAACATGGCCTGTGAGTGGCATGGTTCTCAATAAAAGACACAGATGTTAAGACACACTGTGAGATTGGCTGGACATTTTTATTGCATCAGCCAATACAAAGACATCAACATAAAAGAAGGCAGGAAACAAACGTGTCTGGCAAAGAAGTCAAGTCTGTCTGCTCCAACATCATGCAGCCATCATCCTGTATGCGCAAATAGAAAAGGAAAATGCAAACCATATTGCAAAACTGGGAACATTTCAGATTTGTATTTATGTGATTTAGCACATATTAAAGACTATTTACAATATGTTTTTGTAGTATACAGTATAAATGCACACAATTCACCCTCAATTGAAGCAGTGAAAGGTGACTCACTTTCGTTTCATTTCAGTTTAACTGAGTTTTGAAAGGCACAGAAGAAACTAAGGCAAATTTGAACGTTCCCATACTGTGGAAAATCCATCTGATACAAACTCTCTCGAGTGTAAAATAAAAGCTGTGAAAATATGAAATTGTCCAGTTGAGCCAGTCCTGTCAACGAGACGGACAAAGGGAAAAACATGCTGTTTTGGTTTGATGTGATTTGTGACATCACAAGTCATAATGAATGACAGTCAAGTGAAAGTTCATCAGTTCAGTCTTCGTGAGCCAATCGCTGACACCAGCATTATGTCATGTATCCAAGGTCACGCCCTCTTGTGGAGAAAAATAACTTCTCCCATAGAATGTAATGTAAATAATGGCACAAAGCAAACCCAGAATAAAACATGCCTCTATATTCTTCTTAAAGCTATAAACCTATGTGACTACAGTGAACCAACCACGATAGATCTGCTAGATTTATATAAAAATCAATTAAAGCCATGGTAGCTAGCATGCTACTGTGTGTATCCATCAGCCTGGTGTTGTGTCATAGCTATGGTACACTCCCAACGAATGCTGGTTCTCATAGACTACAATGTAAATAGCAGTACAAAGCATACCCAAAAGACGACCAACAGATTAAATTAGCATGTCTGTTCAGCCTCCCAGCATCATGTTGGTGCAATAACCCACCCAGACCAGGGTATCTAGTGTTACCTTATTGTGTCTCCAAGTAAGCAAATTAAAAGTGAAATATGTTATGTCAGTCCTGCTTTACACTCAGTACATAAAGGTCGGATAGAAGAATATATAATGATAGTTAGAAAAGTCAATGGCTAGCTGCTATTAAACATTGGATATTAGCCATTAGCTGGTCAGTGTAATTAACACAATAAACTGAGTCTCACAGCATCTTTAACAAATTGTTACAGGAATTTAAAAAGCAACCACAATGGGAAAAAAAATCACTGGAGGCACCCATTTTTGTTTTTGTTTAACTGTTTATTATATATCATGTGCCTGATATAAACGTTTCCCTCACACATACTGTAGGTCCCTCAGCAGCTGAATAAACTGAAGGTCTAGGTTTTTATTTGTTCCTTGTACAGACAACAATGCAGCAACTCTTTGGTTATTAGTTTTCTAACAAAGGCCATTAGCAAGTATGCAAGTGATAAACAGACATGATTAATGTGGGTAAAAATGTAACTTTAAATAACATACCTAGTGTGTTCTTTTGTAAGTAGAATTGAAATATATTAAAATTACGTGCTACATAAGTTACATTCAGAAGCTAATTTTATTCTGTTGGTTTTCTTTCACAATTGTTTTCCTCCATGATCTACAAACATTTTTGTTTTGACACAACAGGAGGTGTGGCCTCGTTACCAGCCTTATGTATCCAGTTCTAACTTTATGAAACTTTAGAATTTGAATTTTAAAACATCACAAGTTACAACCAATCAAAACCATGCTGCCCCCATGATCAAATGCCAACATTCATGACCAATTGTTTAAGAAAATATTTCATGAAAAGTGCATTATTGTGTGTAACCTTGTGTCAGAATATGGCACATATATGAGTTATATATTAGTTCTCTGATGAAAGTGGGCGGGTAGAATACCTCACAGTCAAATCAGATTGTGTGTGACCAAAGAAAACTCAAATCAGTACACTTTATTTTGTGAACACCGACATCTAAGACTTTAACAGATGCATATAACCTCACCTTTAATTTATATAGCTAAGAATAGTTATTGAGACTACCTGATAAAATTCATCAGTTGCCCTTCAGCTTGGGATTTTGTGTAATGTCACTTACAATCAGCTGTTGCTATGAAGATCTGTATGGAGACGAGAGGAATGAGGAGCTAGTTTCATAATGGACTGGTGTATAAACTCTACTCTTAAATAAATCTGACTGAATTTACAGTTTCATGAATATAGTCTGACTTCTTTGAATTCTAAAAATGTAACCACTATACATCCAACTGACAAAATAAAGAGGCAAACTTGGGTCATATTCAGTGCTTGTGTATGAGTCTATGAATTTGCAGAGAAGGTGCTGGACAGTGACCTGAATCTGAACTTCATGAGTAAAAAAATCTGTAACTGTTTAAATTGTCCCTGAAACATTTTCCACTGATTGAACTGAGATGTTCTGAGACATCTGCACAATCAGTATTCTCTCACAATTTTCAGAAAATTTGTCCAGCTTAAAGGAGACATATTGCACTTGTTTTTGACAAGTTAATTTAATTTTTATATGTTGGTAGGATGTGTATTTTAAATATCAGCTCAAAGTACCATAAACATGTTTGATTCTGCCATGTCTCTATACTTGTGGTTTTCAGCCCTGTATCAAAAAGACTCAACATTGATGGAAATGCAAATGGGCTGCTGATGACCACGCTCCTGTCATTGCCATGGACTCCATCACATAGAGTCTATGGCATAGTATCCTAAAATGTCAGGATGATTTAGGGAATTCTGGTGGTCTCACCTTTGACAGACAATTTTGATACTTTAACATTAATTTTAAAACTCAGTCTTTTTTCCAAACTTTTCACAATATTTTTCCTATATAAAATAATATAGATAACTAAACAACTCTGTGCCTTAGGTGCATTTACAGCATTATACCAGCTGTATAAGTACAAACTGGTGTGTCCAAATGCTCTAAACAGAGATCTGCACTGATTAACTGAGTTAATTCTGTTATGGTGAATATTCATTTATTTTTATGCTAGGGTATTTTTAGTTGACATGTAATTTATTATTATTGTAGTTATATCAGTTGTTACTTGCTGTCCTGCGTTTGCAGCGACAATAAGGATGTTCATTAAATTTAGGCTGTTTCTGAAGTCCAGACCCTGAAACCAAGCCCACATCTTGACTGAAAAAGTTTATTAGGTGTGTTAGGATTTGGATTTAAAATGATGATGATGATCTCAAAATGGCAAACTAGAAAGAAAAGAACAGAATATGTGTAAATGACGAGGGGGATACATATGGAGGCCTCGTGTAAGATCAAACTCTTAAAATGTGCAGGATGATGTCTTATGTCAGTATGGAGACAGGGGGTGGGGGGTGGTAAGCGGTCCTAGGCCGGGGTTTAAGCCATGGGTGCTTCTTGAGGTTTAGGGGCCTCTGCCTCTGGTGTGTCGCTGCTCTGGGGGGGCATTTCATTGCTGAAGAGGGAATATGGAGGAGTCTGCCGAGCTTCGATGATGAGGACACCTTCAGGAGACAAGGAGGCGAAGACCGTCAGGGGGTCCACATCTATCGGAATCCTGACAAAAAATAAGACAAGGCAGTGAGAATGAGAACTAATGAGTTTGTAATGTCTGATTTGTTTTGTGACAATATGTCTTAATTCAATCACGCTCCATGTCAAGTACGAGGAGGCGTCAAATTTGCATCCCAGCTCCAAAAAACAAGCAAAAATAAAAGGAAGTTGTCGCACTTCAGTTTTGTGTGTCCCCAATATTTTGTCTGAAAATTAATAAAATAAGAAAAAAAATTAAGGGAAATGAAAACATCATCAAGAAAATCAAGAAAAGTAGAAAAACACTAAGGAAAAATCAACAAAATTAGAAACAAAGAAATAAAGTGACATGTACAAACTAAGAAGCATGATGAATGAAATAATGGGAAAAATGAAAAAATGAGTAATGTATTTAGAAAAAGCAGCAAAAATATACACAATTAAGAAGTAAAATGAACAAAATTATCAAGAAACTGCAAACCTTTTTTTTTTTTTTCTTTTTACAAATTTCACCCAAAACCTGACTTCTGATCAAAGCTGACATGAGATTGGAATTAGGCCTTGTGATATGATTTCTTTTGTGAAAAAAATGTCTTGACTCAATCATGTTCCATTTCAAGGACAAGGAGGTTGCCCAAGTCCAAAAAACAGGAAACAAACTAAAGAAAGTTCATGCACCTTAGCTTTGTGTCCCCAATAATATGGGGATAAAATCACATGGTTCACAGTCACACAGATTCACACACAACACCTGTAAGTTTCCAATAAGTGACGTCTTCAGTTCACTGCTAGATTCTGATTGAAGTGCACGTGTTTTTACTAAGGCGTTAAAAAATGATTAGCTTAAGTGTTGAGCGGCACATTAACAAAATAGCAGGTGAATCCTTTTACCCATTAACTGAGGTGTACAAGGAATACTGCATGTCACGTAGTGTCGGTAGAGAGGATGTCCAACACGATGAACGTTCTAGATGCCTGAGCACATCAAAAACTACTGAAAACACTCAACAAATTGAACAAATTGTTCAAAATGAATTAAAGCGGCCACTGTGGTTGAAACATGATTTCATTCTTCAACCATTGTAATTGTATGTTGCACAGCATTAGTCTTGCTTAACAACTGTCGCTCATACACAATTCTGTGGCCACATGCATGAATGTGAATCTGAGAAAATTGAGGTTAAAGTTGGCCCTGATATTAACTTAAAAAAAAAATTAAATATGTAACTGTCTAGTGTGTTTATATTCCCATTTCTTTTTGGGGAGAAGGAAGCAATAGGATCAGGAATAGAATAGAGGGTAAACTTTGAAGCTCAATTTTTGCAGGTTCATGCATGAGGCCACAGATTTACGACGTAAAATGAACAAAATAATCAAGAAAATACTAACAAATGTTACAGATTTAACAAAATACTCATGAAAATGCAAAAAAGAAAGTCATTTTTCTGTTTCACTTTTTGCATAATTACCAGACTTTGTACAGACACGGGTAAAAGTTTAGCTGAAATTCACTTGAGGGAAAAAAAAAGTCTATGTGTGAAACAGCATATTTAAAAGCAATGTGAGGAGGATCTAAGCAGCAATCATACAATCTCATGCCAAGGAGATAAACGGTAAACCATCAGGAGCCTTCATTAAAAATCCTGCCGCTCTACAACACAAACAAACCACTGATGCAGGTGTGGGGTTTACAGAAATGAAGCCCGAGTCCCATTAAAGAGAAGTTGAACACCTGTAACTTCACGTCGGTGTGTTTGGGCTACCCTCAGCTCTCGTAAACACAACAGATTATTTTCCATTAGGCTTTTTCCCCTTTTGCCTCAGAAAATGGTTTATTGTCTACAGCGGAATGTGATAATTGGTTTCAAAAACTTGCAGGGTAGTCGAAAGTTTTCATGGAAGTAAAAAAAAAAAGAGAAACAATCCACTTGAGGAGCTAAGGTTTTAAAACATTTGTTGGTGTTAGATTGGCTATGAAGTCAAAGACAAGTGTCATGACAAGCAGAGGTAGGGAGTACTCAAGTACATTTACTCCTTTACATGTACTAGTGTAGTTTTGTCAAAAAAATTGTACGTCTAAGAGTAGCTGTTTGGTAGAATACTTTTTACTTTGACCTAGTTACAGCTGTGATGAAAAAAATAGCTTCTACTCCAGGTACATTTGGCTGCACCTCAGTGAGTAACCAAGGTTGTAATTAAAAAACTAAACAAACTAATCCAACAAATTCATTCAATTCAATTAGAATGAATTTGTATAGTGCCGATCATAATCCAAGATTATCTCCAATTGCTTATAAATAATATAAAATTAACAAAAAACACACAAAATAAGCAACAAAATGGAACAAAAAATTAACAAAATGAACAAAATAATGAATGAAACGAGCGAAATTATTAAGAAAACTATTATTAAACTACTGCTTTGAACATAATGCATTAGGCTGTAATAAATTCCACATTATGAAGTTACTCACTACTTCAGTAGTAGAGATGCTCTTTTATTTTTATTCTGCTGAGTCCTTATAATTATAAAGTAACAATACTTTTACTTGAGGACTGTTTCTGTGTACTCCACACACCACTGATAATATTTATGTCATTTTGAAATGAAACACCTCCGGACAGAGAGCTGCCGAGGTATGCACGCATACATCCAAGGAAACTCTGGTCTTTGTCTGACAGCATGGCCAAATATGGGTCTGTGTGGGTTTTCTGCACGGGCAGCCAAGTGTCTTTGAAAGTTAATATAAACATCAGTCTGCCCAGGCCCTGTTCAGAGGAAGAGACTGTGGGTTTAATTAGAGTGAACCCTCTGCTAACTTCCCACTCCACTGAGAAATACAGACAAGAACAGAATAGAGTGGGAACCTGGAGACGTCACCTGACAGAAGCAGACACACAGCAGGGAGGTCAAGCCAAGTCTATTAGTGTAGCCGAATGCAATATCTCACTGAGTCCACGCTATTGTGTGATACAGTGACCATAGGTTGGAAAAAGGGCAATTACAAAACAATGAGGAGAAAGTTGTAAAGATAGAAATACAGAGTCTAAGAGTGGGATTACAGTGAATCCAATATAGCTAAAACAAGTCCTGTAGGCTGTGACCGAAGAGATAAACTGCAGCAATATTGGTCCATGAAATGTTGTTTCAGGGGTAAAGGCGGTCCGCTAGATGTGGAGATGAACGGAGGGTAAGTGGATGAGGCAGCTCTGTGGTAGGGCTGGACCTGAATACTCAAATATTCCCATACGCCTTCAGTGGGTAAATGTCAAAAACTGCAAATGTGTGACTTAATTGCAGTGAAACACATCAGTACTATAAAATCAACATACAGTAAATACTAAAATCAGTATTCCACCTCCATGGAGATGAAAAAATGGACTTTTCAGATACCTCTACATCCCAAAAGTTTCACTCTCAGAGTGGAACAGCCCAACTGTCATACCTTATGACCTCCAGGAGGTTATTTTTTAGTTTATTTATCTGTTTGTTTATTACAACATAACCTGAAAAGTTATGAACACATTTGGATGACATTGTCAGGATAGCTCAAAAATGGTACAAGGACCGATAGATTCAGAGTGATTCTGGGTCTGCATCTGGATCTCGGAGATTTTTAAAGGATTCTTCATCATTGTGAGATGGAGCCAAATTCAGCATTTGTCCTTGTAACGCCACAAATAACTCCCAGAAAATTTAGCCAAAAAACACAGGACAACACCATAATAGATTCTATCAAACCACAAAGTTTGATCCAGATATGGACAATATTCAGGATAGAGATATCCAGAATGCTTATACTTGCAGGAGTTGAGGATAAATAACTACTGTAAGGTAATAAATAAAGCTATAGACATGAAACTGACACCAAAAATAATATTTCCATGATGGTTGTTTTCTTCCGGATCTAGCTCCATAAATGTTGGAAGATACATCAATTCCATGAGCACATTACTAAAACAGCAGACTGTACACTACAATTTGGTGTCAGGTTCATGTCTAGTTTTATTTGCTACCTTACAGCAGTGCTTCTCAAATAGTGGGGCGCGTGTAACCCTGGGGAACCAACTTTTTGGTCGTACTGTACTAGAATTAAGTGTAATTGCACATCCACTACAGTAGTTGGCAGTGGTGCTCTCGTTGTTGCTCTATGGTGTAGGGCTTTTTTGCACTGAGCAAACAATATGAAGTGCAGTATAAACCCTCAAGAAACAACGTGGAAAAATTTCTAACAGGGATGAAAAGAAAGACGGAGAGAGACGGTAAGTCACCAAAACGCTAAGATGAGGAAATATGACGACGCGTACGTATCGCTTCACTGTGTCAACGGAGGAAGACAAGGAAAGACCGGTGTGTTTACCGTGTCAAAAAATGTTGGCAGTGGAAAAGCATGAAGCCAAATAAATGAAGGCGTCACTTGGAGACATTACACCCCGGTCACGTTGATAAGCCGCTAGCGTTTTTTCAGCTAAAATGTGTTCAATATTGCCAACAATCCTCCTGCTTTGTGATTCTACTTC
The DNA here is from genome assembly GCA_029823295.1 of Pseudamia nigra. Taxonomy (NCBI): domain Eukaryota; kingdom Metazoa; phylum Chordata; class Actinopteri; order Kurtiformes; family Apogonidae; genus Pseudamia; species Pseudamia nigra. The sequence continues at coordinate 12,201 of JAQQAE010001724.1, forward strand.
AGTAAATCAGCGAGCAGTTTTAAGTTGAACTATATTTCTTTCTTTTTTGTTTTCTTTAATGTTAAAATGGATACAATGTAATACTAAAGTAATACTTTTTTACTAATAAAAATTTTATAGACAAGTGATGCGACTTATAGCTGGCGGCAGGGGGCGTGGGGTGTTTTCGTCATCCTAAGGGGGTGTAACAGAAAATAATTGAGAAGCACTGCCTTACAGTAAATATTTTTCTTCAACCTCTCTAAGTACTTATACTTACAGAGGTATACAGTACTGTACTTACATTCTGGATCACTATATCCCGTATCTGGATCAAACTTTGTGGTTTTATAGAATTTATTATGGTGTTATCCTATGTTTTCTGGGTATTATTTGTGGCGTTATAAGGACAAATGTTGAATTTGGACCCATCTCACAATGGCGAAGAGTTTTTAAAAACCTTCTGGATCTAGACGATGATCCAGATCCCTACCACAATCTAATCGATTGGTCCTTGTGCCATTTCTGACCTATCCTGTAAATGTCATCCAAATCTGTTCAGATCTCTTCAAGTTATGTTGTGAACAAAGAAGAGAATAAATAAACTAATGAAAAAGAAAACACACCCTTCTGTTACTTTATTACTAATTCAGTGCAGTGTTGGGCTGAATGAGCAGACAGGACAGGTCTAAACAATAACAGAGACACTGCACTCATGCGCATTGGTGGAGATGGAGGAGGGCCATCGGTTTACAAAATCAACTGCAAATGTGACAGAAAAAAGTGAATCTAGCATATGAAAACAGGAACAAAACGAATGTTTTACAGCTGGTGTTTAAGGGTGAAATGAAGAAGTAGCAGTATTAAATGAATTCCATATTGCCATCTCTAGCCACACACACATGCCTCTGCATATTCCACTATCTGTGCCCCCCAACATGTTTCAAGGAGCCAATTGCCGCAAAGCAAAGCTGCCCCTTCTGACAAAGTCAAATCACTCAGCCGCCCTATTACGTGAGACTCTGGCAGAAACCTTATCTGTCCAGCTCGGGGAGTTTATTTACCTCTGGCAAGTGCACATTTTATCTCACACATTGATTTTTCTACAGCTGCCAGCAAACTGTCCAGTCTGCTTTTCCCCTGCAGAGATGCAGGAGCAGGACGAGACCGAACAGGCTACGAGTGTGTGTGGCTCTAACATGCGACGCCCGGGGACCCTCCCACACAGCATGGACACAGGCAGAGTTAGTCTGAGGCCGAGAGCCACTCAAACTGCTGAATGCTGACCACAGTTATTGTGTAAGAATGAACATTCTCTCCCCTATGTGATGTATGATCCGTAATGTCAAATGTACAAAAATTTGATCACTTTGTATTAATTAATGTCATCACTGTAAACCAGTGTCCCACAACCTTTTCATCTCAAACAAAAAAACAAATTTGAATTTTACAACATGATTGAATTTTACAACATGATGTAAAATTCAACATCATGTGAAATTACATGTTTCTGCTGAGAATAAATTCACATATCACAGGATTTTTGGTGTATTTTGTGATTTCAAAGTAAAGAATATGCTTTGCTTTAGACTTAAGACTGGAATTATTTTGCTCATTTTGACTTAAAAATTTGATGTGAGCAAAATTACCGTAAAGAAATAAACAAAAACTGAAAATGGTGATCAACCAAAAGAATAGAAAGAAATGACATAATTAAGAAAATGAGTAAAATATTTAAGAAAAAGATCAAAATAGAACATAAATGAACACAGTATTCAAGAAAAGAGCAAATCCCTTGGTCGCTACATGCATATAATAATTTTACATAAATGAGATAATGTTAAGTCTTTGGTAAAATTCATGAATATTTTACATCCAACACTGTTGAACTATGAAACCAGACATGTTACACTTCACCTAAACACACAAAACACTGTGTTGTTGCTGAGATCAATGACTTGAGGTATGAGCCACCTTTGTTCTCTTAACTGACTAACAACATTATTTTGTTAATAATTGACACATGTCTACGTGGTTTGGGCTGGATCGAGTCTGGACTCAGAACAACTGCTGCAACTTCCAAAGTATAATGTTTTCACATTCTGGTTGGATGTAGGATTTCAGCTGCTCAACAGTTTGGGGTCTGTTTTATTTTGTAATTTACACCAGACATTTCCAAAAGGTGACAAGTTCAGGCTACATCAGGCCCGTTAGCAGTAACGCTGTTGGAAAATGTGCAGAATGTGGTTTGACATTATTGTATGTAAAAAAAAAGAGCCAAAGCCTTTACTGAAAAAGTCGTTGACTTGGCAAGATATGTTCCTCCAAAATCTGTATTTCACACATTGCGTCCACTACACTGCCCTATGAAGGCAAACTAACAGTAACGAGGTGACATTAAATTTGTAGAAGTTACAAAATTAAGGCAAAAAAATGTAATAAGTGAGTACTTACAAAGTAATCAGGAAAACGGAGTGACGTAAAAAGCAAAAGGTAACCAATAGTGAAGAGAATGAATAAAAGTGAACACAATCAGAAGGAAAAATAAACAAAACAACAAAAAATAAAGAGGACGTGAGCAAAATCAGAAGAAAAATGAATAAAAATAAGCTTCGGGCTTTGAGAGAGAGCGGACGCATTTTCTATCTGCTCCCGTCCCAGTTTTCCCTGCTTGTCTGTGTGTTTTGCTCATTCTCTGTCAGAGTCTCTCCCTAAACCCAAAGCAACATGGAATTGACCAGCTGGACCTCAATGAAACTGACATGCAGGAGGACGGGTCGAGGGGAACCCAAGGGTCCTCAGGGGACAGCGGCTGCTGGGTATGTGAGGACACAAGGGGACTTATGTGTTTTTTGAGACGCTGTCCACTGATGGACATTCATCTATTCAAAACCACGATAACAGGATTTCTGCTGATTGGCTTGGGTGTTTCCTGGTATTTCGATAAAGTACAAGGAGAGAGCTGTTCAACGCCCAGCAAAGCTTTGTCTCCAAATAAAGCAGGTGGGAAGAGCACTGGCAGCACAACATGGACGATTTCTGAGTTAAATTGAAGAGTGGGTTACAACACAGGAGTTCTGGGAGGGATTTTTTGAGATCTGGTACCAAAAATATAAAATTGGGAGTTTAATGAGGAGTTAAATTTTTTTCTGCCTCATAAAGTGTGACTGTCTTATCTTGTTTTTGTTTCGGCTCCCCTCAGGCTGTGTGTAACCTCCCTTTGGAGGAGACGCCGCTTGGAGAATAGTTCCGCTTTATCACCCTTCCACCGCCTTTCACTAACACTCTGATAAGTGGTCCGGCTGAACTTTTTAATGGACATGTGCAACCATGGTGACTATCATGAAACTTAACATCTGACTAGATGCCTTGAGGAAGGATTCTTGACTGATGTCAAAGTGAACTTTTCTATGGACATGTGTCGCCATGGTGACCATCATGGAACCTAACACCTATGATATGCACTGGGAAAGGATTCTTGACCTTACTATCAGAACTGATATGACATAATGCATCCATTGATCGTATGCACATTACATACACACCCCTAATCTCTCTCTGACCTTGCGTTGTCTTTGTTAATGTGTAGCAACATGTCTGCTAACTGTGCATATGAGTTTTTTTTTCTATGTGACCATAATTTTGCTTCCTAAGGAGCGGGACACATGTCGGGCGGTGGTGCAGGTGTCCTGGGGCGAGGTCAGGGAGGACAGAAACCTCCCGCGGAGGCCAGGCTATCATGGTCTGTATCCATACTGAAAATCAAGATCAGATCAAGAAAGCTTTTGCCCCCCTGCTCCGCGCAAAGATTTTGTCCTCCCTGAGCTTGCCTAGGGATGCCTGTGTTTCCATCTGGCGTGTGTCCCGCCCCAGTCGGACTCCACCGCCGGGCACTGTCCCTGAAGCGGGTCGCTGGCGGCCGGGTTCTTGACGCTGGAGGCTGTAGCCCACCAGCGGCATGCTCCCTGCCTCGCTGTGTGGGTGGCGTGTGGGTGTGTCGCCAGCGACACATTCGGTGGCAAAGGTTTTTAAGCATTTTCAAATGCAGAGCATTACAATGCACACTAAACAATAAGCTGTCAGATGGCAAATCCCCCGCTCAGTTTTGAAACTGACCTTGACCTTTTTCCTTGAAACCCATGTGGTGTGACATGTTCATCCTGACTATATAGCTAGAAATGCATGTAAGTCAAAGTGCAATAATTTCAGACCCTATTGGTCTTCAAGGTCAAAGTCAAGGTCATTTGATGTGTGAGAGGTGTCCTGGAGTCTAATTTATCACACATTAAAATTTGGCGCCTCTAGCTATAGTAGTTTTGGTACTATAGGTCAAAATATTGTAGGTTTTTACAATTATTAATGCTGTGACATAATTAATATGCAAATTAAGTGGTGGTTGCCGTAGTAACCCTTCCCACTATCCTGACTTTCCATGAGTTTGGTGAGTTTAGGTTCAGAAAGTTACATACAGAGCTAAATGTTTGGATGGATTTGCATAGGACCTTAAATTGACCGTGACCATTTTTCCTTGAAGATCACAGCATATTTAGAGTCAGTATAGTCAATAAGGGGTATGTGACATTTTCAACCTACATAACTAGAATTGTATGTAGATCAAAGTACTAAAATTTCGTGCCTCCCTCTATAGTAGTTTTGGCACTATAAGTCAAAATAAGTTTGTACAATTATTAATGCCATGACTTAAATAATATGTAATTATGTGGTTGCCATAGTGACCCTTCCCCCTACCCTGACTGCGCATGTGCCAACTTTATGTTAGTTTGGTTCCAGGGACGTAGAGATACAGAGCTGAAAGTTTGGATGGGCACAGTTACCACTATACCCCCCCACCCAAACTTTTGTACCCAAATGAACATCAGTGAGACTTTTGATCAAAGTGGATCATCAAAATGCAAAATGAAGAATAATCTATGAGGACAATTAAATATTAAAACAGTTAAGATTAAATGGTTTATCCACACACAAACTGCTCTGGTGACTCGCAGTTATCCAACATCTTACTAAGGCTGCTTTCACACCTGTTAGTCCTGTACAGTGGTTCGATTGGACCCACAAGTTGTTACAATGTTGCAACTCTCAACTGGTTCGGTCCACATTCACACCAGTGTTTTTGCAAACGAACCAACTACTATGAATGTTGTATATCCCCCCACTCATGTGGTGGCGCTGTTTACAAAATACAGAGGTCCCTTGTTTATCGCGGGGGTTACGTTCTAAAAATAACCCGCGATAGGCGAAATCCGCGAAGTAGATTCCTATGGAAAAACTGTTTTCAGGCCCAAACATTTGTTTGAGAAACAAAACAATAAACAAACGCTTTCCTACAAAAAAAACATGATGGCCTCCAGAAACAACAAATTTAATTTCAACGATCAACCTATGAAGTTGGACACACTAGAAACCACCAATAGTGACCCACGCGTCACAGCCCCCCCTCCTCCCCCACGCCAGCGCCGCTCCACTGCAGCGCCCCCTCCAATGAAGACCTTCGTCGACACGGCGGGCCTCCGTCGGAGAGAAAACCCGCAAACACACAGCACTTCAGAGTCACACTGCCAGCGATTGAACACCGGTGGAAGTCCAGCGAAGCTGAACGCACTCTGCACCGCACAGCACAGGAGACACAACACGGAGGAGATGACTGACAATAGCCTTAGGCAATCAGGATGCAGAACACAATGCACGGGTTCTCCTTTAGCCAATCAGGACACAGAACACAATGCGTGGCTTCTCCTTTGGCTAATCAGAACGCTGGACACAATGCACGTTCATACACTGTATAAAAAATACAGGTAGCCCTCGGGTTAAGTAGTACTCGACCTACTGGTACGCTGTTTCGAATTTACGACGCCTGAGTCTTGTCCGCAATTTTGTCTCCAGTCGCCCCATAGTGTAGAGTGTCTCTTTGTGCTCTGCAATTTTCTCGGTATCCTCACCTTTTTCAACCTCCCATCATGGCCCCAAAAAAGAAAGCAGGATCTTCTAGCGATGCTGGACCAGACAAGAGGAAAGCCATTACGATGGAAACGAAGCTGGATATCATCAAAAGTCGGCGAAAGGCGGAACCGAACAGATTGCATCTGTTCGGCGAACGCGCGTCAGGCGCGCAGCCGCGGAAGTGCGGCAGCAGCGCACCTGTAGGCAGAGCTCGCGGCTTGTCTCCTCTCAAACACCCTACAGTTGAATTTATTCAAAAGACAAGTCGCTCTGATGTATTTGTTGCTCCCCTTGCTAGACAATGCAAAAAAACGCGACTTTTAATTAGGAAAATACGGTATTTGGATAGTTATTTAGAGATTTAAGGGGTATTTAGGGGGTTTTTAGGGGGTGTTAAAGGGTTAATTCCGACTTACGCGGAAATTTGGGTTGCGTCGCCAGCCTAGGAAAGGAACTCGTCCGTAACCTGAGGACCTCCTATACATAAAAATTGCACTAAAAAAAAAATCAGCGAAACAGCGAGGCCACGAAAGGTGAACCGCGATATAGCGAGGGACCACTGCACTGTGTTTTGAGTGAGAGCTGATTGGCACAGCACTTGTAGAGGGAAAAATCTAGCAGACAGAAATATCGGATTTAGCTTTATTTTGGAATAATGAATGGTACTATTTTACTTATTCTTGTGGCGATTTATTATTATCATCATTTGTTTATGCAAAAAGCACAAATACTGCTGTTGTTCCAGCATGGAAATCGTATTCGGGTCGAAAACACTGTGCGCTTCTTTTTTGCACGGAGAAGACATATCAAAAGACTGATGTAGAGAAGTTTAGAAGCTTCTTGAAATGTACAATACAGCTTGCCTCCGTAGACGAAAAAGTGCTACATTACAGACAGCTGGACCAAATCGAGTCCAGTCAGCGTTCTCACCATCAGCGAACCGCACCGGAGTTCAGATGGAGGCGTACCGAACCGTACTGAGACTACCTCCAAAAGGTGGTCTCGGTACAGTTCTTCAGTCCGAACCAAATCAAACTGGTCTACCTTCACACCAGCCCAAACAAACCGAACTTGCAGGTTTTCCGGACTCCGGTCCGCTTTAAGCGGACTAAATGCTGTAGGTGTGAAAGCACCCTAAGACATTTGTCACCTATATTACAGAAGATAAAGACACTTATCAGCTCTGCACTAAAAGTTGAATACACTGTGTACACAACAAAATGAGCTACTGTACAGGAAAAAATGTAATTGCTGTGTCTGCAAGATGATAAAGTAGAATATTATCAGCCAGACAAAACACGAATAACACTATTTGCTCTGTGCTGCATCTCTTTTCCTCTGTCTCATATAGCTGGCGGATTTATATATATATATATATATATAGGGCAGTTATTTATATTTGACCGCCTCCTCCATTCTTTACATATTCTGTCTGTCATCCGCTTCAAGTTTGACTTCACTGAGGAACACTGGCCTGATCTGAAGGCTTACCAATTACCAGGAGCGTTGCGGGGCTAGTGCGAGTGCTAACTAATTAGCCAACAGGAAATTAGCCGAACAGGGGTGATGCGCCAGTGAGATGGCAAATCGCGCCAGAGATTAACACCGCTGTTTGAAGTCTTCCCAGAGCCCAATCAAACACACAGAGGCAGAGAGGACGGAAGGTTCTGGAAACTTCAGTGGCCTGTTTCGCCTGGATGAGCTCCATCAGGAAAAGGCTCTGGATGATGGTCATGTCCTGATCCACACACGAGTACTTAACCTGCTTGGCCTGAGTGACCACCATAGAGGGATTTTTAAAAGAACATTAGCTCCACAGTATTTCAAAATTGTGGCCATCTCCAAAAATGGTCAGCATTTCATACAATCCATATATTTTTATGTAGCATAATTATATAGTTACTGTTATTGTAAATGAATCCACATACTGCATGTTCATATATTTAAATGTAGAGGATAATAATAAAAATAACAAAAATAACAATGGAGATTGAACTCATTAAGATGTATATGGGCATAAAATGAGCAAATTACATAACAAAATGGGCAATAAAATGAGCAAATGAAATAACAAAATGGACATAAAATGAACATAGAAGGGAAAACATGAAGAAAAAAGAAGAAAAGAACAAAATAATGCACAAAATTAATGAATTAAAGAACAAGAATGATATGAAATGAATACAAAATGTGCAATATGAATAAATTAAACAACACAGAAAATGAACAAAATAAAAAACTAAATGGGCATAGACTGAACAAAAAAAATGCACAATACCTACAGAATCAAACAACACAGTGGATAAAAATGAACAAAATAAAGAACAATATTGTCATAAAATGAACAAAATATGCACAATATGAACCAGTGAACAAAATAATGTACAAAATGAGCATAGAATTTATATATGTGAACTTACACTTTACTTGTATAATTTCACTGTTGGCTTTTGGGTCATCTGTGTTTAATGGAAAAGGGCGAGGTAAAACTGATCAGCCTACCTAGGAGCATGTTTAAAACTGTTCAAAGCGGCACATTAAGCCACCACTGACTCCTCAAACCTTAGCTTCGAATGATTAAACGCCATCTCAAACCAACGAAGACATACGCTCTGAAATTCTCATTCACGTTCCTGTTACCTCAGAAGAACGTCAGACTCTGTGACACTCAGATATTTATGTATGGACTTGAGCCACGAGAGTCAAGGACACACCAGTAAATATGTGTGGGTGTCGCGTCCTGATAAAGTAACAGCACTACAACAACTCAGTGAGACGTGTGCTTTCGGTCCACATAGACAGAGGCCGGGTTATTCATGTCAGTGGTCAAAGCAGGAATTACACAAACGTACTGTAACACTCACTACAAGCAAATCATTCTCTAAATAGCCTGACCACTCCTGAATTTACTCTATGTGTGTTTTGCATGTTACTGCTGCAGACCAGGAGTTCTCAACGAGTGAGTTAGGACCCAAAAATGTCTATTAAAAAGAAAAAAAAACCATTTTGCTGCTTTTTCTGCTTTTGACTGAGTGAATTTTGATAATATTCATTCATTTTGTTATTTATATTTTATTTTGGTCATTTTTGTTCATTTGACTAAGTTCATTATGTTTATTGTCTGAACTATTTTGTCCAATTTAGACATTTTAATAATTATCTCGTTCATTTTTGTCCACTGTCTGGACTGTTTTTCTCATTCTCACATTTGTCCATTGTCTGGAACACGATTCATTTTCTAGATTGTTTTTTAAATTCTCTTCATTCTCTGGAGTACTTTCTCTATTTTTGTGCTAATTTTCATTCCTATCATGGTTTATTTGAGACATTTTTTTTTATTTTGTTTTCATTATTGTTCAATGTCTGGACTGTTTGTCCAGTGTTGCTAACACACTATGTTCTAGATTATTTTCTTCAATTTTTTCACTGTCTGGAGTATTTTTTTTGTACATTTTTGTCCATATTCTGGTTTATTTTAGACATTTTCTTATTTTTTTCCATTATTGTTCAGTGTTTGGACTATGTTGTTCAGACTTTTTTCATTTTGGCTAATTTTTGCTCATTTTATTTGAATACTTTTTGATTACTCTGTCTTTTTTGTTCATTTTCCGGACTATTTGTTCAATATCTGGTACGTTTCATAGTACATCTATCTAGCATACACTGCCTATCTATACATATTGTTACATATTGTAAATATTATTTATTATCTCCTTCAGAGGAACAACACCCTGCCACTGGTACAGGTATGTAGATGACACATGGGTTACTAACCAGAAACAAAAGGCTGAAGCCTTCACTGAGCACATCAACCCTGTGGACAAGTGCATCAAGTTCACCCAGAAAGATGTCAAGGAGAGCTGCCTGGCCTTCCTGGACTGCGCAGTGAAAGCTGAAGAGGACGGAGGCCTCAACATTGAGGTATATAGTAAAGCCACTCATACAGACCAATATCTGCTGATGTGAATGGCCCAACACAGGAGAGCCACAGCCTCAGAACAGGACTCCAAAGTCTACCTGCATCTCGAGGACAAAAAACATTCCTTTGAGGACAACAACATTTGGATCTTGGCCAGGGAGGATAGGTGGTTTGAGCGAGGGGTGAAGGAAGCAATTTTTGTGAATCTGGAATGACCCTCTCTGAATAGAGGGAGAGGACTAAGACACCATCTCTCACCCATTCACCACTCAGTTCTGAGAACTCATTCACACCCTTCTTCTGTCACCATCCTCAGAGTGAAACTGTCAATGACCCCCACACCCCTGCTTTGATCAGAGACGGGGACTTTAACAACTCTGTAACAACCCTGGGCCAGGTGAAACTAACACCTTTTAGGATGAAAGGGTGGAGTCCTGAGCCACAGAGTATGAATTCTGGATACCTGCATGAGACCAGTTAAAACTGAAAAAGCTCCCTGGATAGGTACTGTAGCAAAACATCTTCAATCTAAGTTTCCTTTGTCAACAGAAGGAAAACCACATGCCTTGGATTATTTATTATGTGCACTTACGGCTTTTGCACTTCTGGTTAGATGCTAACTGTATTTCATTGCCCTGTACTTGTACAGCTGTAATAACAATAAAGTTGAATCTAATCTCTTTGGAATTTTTTTTTTTTAATTTTTCCTTGATTCATTTTGTGTGGTTTTGGTCACTGTTTTGGTGATTTTGTCAATTTTGTAAATTATTTTATTGAATGAATTAATTGAATTCATTTTCTTCAATATTTTCTTCATTGTCAGGATTATTTTTACAATTTTCTTGCATTATTCTTCTACATTTTGTGAACTATTTTATTTATTTATTTTATTCAGTTATGCTTATGGTCTGGATGGCTCTGCTCATTTTATGGATATTGTTCATTTTCTTGATTTTTTAAAAATTGTTTTTTGTGCTGTGCTAGAAATATGTGCACATTTTGATCTACTCAATATTCAATAAAAAGTGGGTCTAAACTTGATGACCAATGAAGAAGGTGGACTACAAGGTGGGATCAGCTGAGCAACATTTATACTGGTTACAGTTTAACCTACAAGAATGCATCATATTCTAGCTGTAGAAAGGTATCATACATTTGTAGTGTAAGGATATAAATGATATAAAAATGATAATCAGACCTCTTTTCTGCTTTCCAAGAGTGTTAAAAAAAACTTTACTTAAGGATGAGAATCGGAACAATTAATGCCTCAGTCTGTTGTCAGCATTCAGACACATTTGGAGATGTGTGGTTTTGACAGGACTGGAAGGGATTAGGAGGAAACATCTGAAATATAACTTAAGCTGCCACATAGATGCAGTGAAGTAAAAAAAGAAAAACCTATCTGCCTCTGGCATGTAGTAGAGAAGAAGTGCCACATACATTTGAGGCCAAAATCATGAGCTCCCCTCTGAAAATTGTGTTTTTTTTTTTCAGATTTGTTTTCTCATTTGCTGTTTAAAAGAGTGCAAGGTTATTTCAAAGCATGCTAATTTCATTTACAGACAGTATGTTATTTTTATTTGCAAAGAAAAACAATTATTTTAGGAAAACAAAAATAAGTAGGGTAAATATTATTAACCCCCAGAAGAACTGACCTTTTTGTTCAAGCATAGGACAAACTACCACTCTCTGACTGGTCTAATATTCCATATACAATATTCACTTCAGAAAGGATTTGAGGCATAACTTGTAAAAGCATCACGTCAAAAACAGACAAAAGAAGAAACAAAAGAAATGAGTTTGGATCTGAGAAGGATTATTGATGGACAAAAAGCAGGAGTTGGATATACAAAGTCATCAAAGTGTTTCCAAGTGTCCAGAATTGGAGTTAGAAGCATACAAAATATAAAGAAAAAAAATTAGATTTTTATCAAGGGGGCTAATAATTTTGACCTCAACTGTAAAAGTACACAAAATGGAAACCCTCAAGTCAAATGTGCTCTAGTCAAGTACTTAGTTTCATTCCACTAACAATGCATTTGTCAGGAAATGCAAGTCTTCATGCAAGTGGAGGATAATGCATAACGACACCACAATGACATCACAATGTTAAACGTAGCAGTAATAACACAAACTTGTAGTAGCAGTAGTTCTAATTCCATAACAAAATAGAAGTAATACAGAGACTACAAATGTGTGCGTTTAAAGTGCTCATGTCACCCTCATTTGTACCATTATAGTTTTAACTTTCAGTACCTCTAGATCAGGGGTCGGCAACCCGCGGCTCCGGAGCCGCATGCGGCTCTTCAGCCCCCCTACTGTGGCTCTTTGCAGCCTTGAC
>JAQQAE010001725.1:0-24393 GCA_029823295.1 Pseudamia nigra
TTGACAATGATTCATTTTATACTGCAATAAAAAGTGAAAACATCCAAGGGGTATGAATACTTTTGTAAGCCACTGTATTCTTGGCTATGTCTGTAGCTCCGAGCGTAACATAAAGAGGAACAATGGTTATGCACAGCCATGCCTACACTGAACGTAAACTGAACTGACCAATATTCGTGACGATATTATGTTGCTTGGGACCATTAAGCAGGTTTACTCAGGGCCTCTCAGTAGAATAAAACATGTCTGTTAAATATCAACAGAATAGCATATGTTTACGTTTACTTGAATACTTGAATTTTATGCATGTATCCACATATCAAATGATAATCATCTGAGTGGTTTTGCACAGCTTGTTGTTTTCAGTTCAGTGCAGCAGTACTCTTTTAATATTTGATAGTCTGGCATTTTTTGTTACATTTGTAGTGGTTTGTCTAAACTTGGACATTTTCTGCCGTTAAAGTGTGTGCATGCTGTATTACAACACTGAAATAGCAGAATGTCTACTGTGAACAGATACCATTTCTTTATATCTGATTTGTTCTTGAGCTGAACACATGCATGAAGATGTAATATTTTGGTAGCAACAACATGAATACCTAAGATTAAAACACACTGGCCCTATGAGTGGGTGTCACTTGAAGTGGCCAGTGCTGCGTGATACGTAGATTTGTCACGTCTGACTTTTTTCACTTGGATTGTGTGATGTTAAAATCATGTTCAGATGAAGAACTCTATACAAACAAGCAAAAACATCAGTAATGGACATAGAAATAAAACAGCAAATAGAACAACACTATCCAACTGTCCATTTTTAATTAAAAAAGTGTTTCCAAGAGTAATAATAAAAACATTTACAGTTCGTGACCTAGTTAAGTGTTCACTTAGTGACATACAATGTTGATACAACGGAAGGCTTCACTTTAAAAACAAGACAATCCCTGGAATCACCATCCTGTTGCATTACAGAGGTAAACATAACCATGGAAATACTACTTTGAATAAAGTTTGGTTTCCAGCATGTTTTCTTTTTCCTAATGTTTTATTTGACAGCATTGAGTCTTAAATGAACAGTGTTGGAGCTGTGGCGTGTACAGCGTTCATTTCCAGCTTGGACATTCACACATGTCCCTTGTGTCAGAACGAAGTGTTTAAAGGTTCAGGGAAGTCATTTGCAGTTTACCCTCATATCGTGCTGAGTTCAGTCTGTGTTATTGTGTCCGTGGGAATGCGGCCATGATTGACAGCCATTTTTTATTTGTTGTTCTTTTGTTGAAAATGAGCTTTACTATAGATGTCACGTAACACTGAGGTACAGGCTGTTCACAATGCTGGAATAGGAAAGAAACATGAAAAACACTACTGTCAAAAGGCGATTGCTGAAGAGGTCTGAGAGCGTTGTTAGTGAAGTGGTGATTGATGAGTCTTGTAGGTAAATGCTGCCGATGATTGTGAGCAGAGTGTCGGGCTGCATCATGTCTGTGGGTCTGTTTTCATTAGAGAGTTCGGGCCAGGCTGAAGCAAGAGGAACCAACCCAACCCCTTAATACCCGCTCCTGAGTAGTGCTGGGAGCTGTCACATCCCATGTCTCTCACTGGGCTCTGAAGCCATTTAGCTGCACTTGCAGGACTTGACGACCATGTTGGAGAGCTGCTCGACTTTTGGAGAGCGACCCACATAGTAGAGGATGGTGAGGGGCTCCAAGTCCTGAGGAACACAGCAGGGTGAGGCAGATGCCTCTGGGTTCATAGTGTTGTACAGGCTCAGCAGCTGAAGAAAAACAGAAGAGGGGGGAACAGTTAGAATGGCCAGGATATCTCAAGATGACAAATAACGTTAATTTTAACATCCAACCTTCTAGAAGTTTTGCTCAGGTTTATGTATTAGACATCATTTCAAAGAGCATGTCTTCTAGTAGGGTTAAAACACAAGTTAAACATGAGCTCCAAAGGTCTCACATGTATCTGGAAAACTAAACCTATCTGTTACATTGGTGACCTTACATTAAAGCATTTGAATGGGTTTTTTTGCAAGTTCTTAAAATGACTTAAATATGAAAAATATGATTTTGGTAGGTCTTCTTCCGCTTTCGGCTGCTCCCCTCAGGGGTCGCCAGAGTGAAATACCAGTGATTCGCATGTTTCATCTGGCATAGTCTGTTTTATGTCAGATGCCCTTCCTGACACAACCCTTACAACGAGGGTTGTGTCAGGATTTTGGTAGGTCTTCAACATTTACTTATTCAACAATGTAGGCAGTTCGTATTTGGCTTCAACCTGCGCTGCATGCACAAAAACACAATCAGCATCCTTAAAAGACAAAGTCAATGGATTTGCAGTGAGCGTAGAAACCAACAATATGTTATCTAATAAAACAAAGTAAAAATAAAAACTGATGTTAAAAATAAATTGCATCCATCACATTATAAAGTGCAAGGAGTTCCTTATAATTGATGCATTTCAGTGCTTGAAGTCTGTTGAAGCCTACTGAAGATAATTAATTTAAAAGCCAACACACTTGTCATAACCCAGTATTGTTCTTCATCACCAAAGTCTAGACTCCTTGCAGCGGGATGTGAAATGGTCTTAAAATGCATTCATAACATCTTTAAAAGATCTTCAAAGTCTTAAATTGTACTTGTTGAAACCTGTAAGAACTTTAAATGTGTCGCGGCACTTTGTCTCACCGAGCTGTGAGTGGTGTCTGCACTGCGGAGGTAAGGACAGGGACCAGAGCAGAAGTTGGCATGGTACCCTTCAGGCTGATGGATCCACCTCCAGCCCAAGTCCCGGCGGAAGTTAATATATAGTCGTCGCACACAGCAGTTCTCCTCATAAGTGCTGCAGACAGGAGAGAAGAGAGGGATTACACTCCTCATTTCATAGATAAGGCTTGTATACATTTTCCTCCCTATGGTCTCACAGGCAGAGATGAGAGAAAATTCCACTCTTAGGTGTGCCCTTATTTTCCCTTTTGGAGCCAGCCCAGGTGTCTGCCTGTCAGCCTGACAGAGGAAATCCAGAGCTGAGGAGACGGCATGTAAGAGGAGGTAGCGTATGAAACTACTGGGACAGATCCCGACTTGTATCAGCTAATACCTCTGTCATGCTCATCTAGATGATTAACAAGCATATTCTATGTTTTCTGTGGCCATGTACTCTTCTTTGCATCTTTAAGAAAAATAAGAGCTAATGTATCCGTTTCATCTGTAAGACAATACTCAGCCCACAATCGGTTTTCAGGTTTTGTGCTCAAAACTACAAAAAAATGACAGATGCAGCCTGTTGAATTATCTCATAAAGCTAAAACATTGAAAAATATCATCGAGAAATTAACAAAATTGAACATAATAAGCACCGAAATGACCCAGAAAATTAATGGGATTGAAAACAACAAGCAACAAAATGAGCCAAATCAACAAGAAAATTTGTCAAATTGAACAGAGTAAGCAACAAAATTGGTTAAAAAAAAAATTGATTATAACAAGTAACAAAATTATCAAAATCATCAAGAAATCAGCAAAATTGAAAATAATAAGCAACAAAATTAGCAAAATCCTAAAGAAAATTACATGTAGCAAATTTGAACACCATAAACAACAAAATTAACAAAATCATCAAGGAAATTTGCTAAATTGGACAAAATATGCAACAAAATGAGCAAAATAATGCAAAAGTTTAGCAAAATTATCAATTAAATTAGTACAATTGAACATACTAGACAACGAAATTGGCAGAGTTGATTATTACAAGCAAAAAATGAGCAAAATCACCAAACAAAATTGAACACAATAAGCTACAAGATGGTGTAAATCAACCAGAAAATTAATAGAACTGAACACAATAAGCAACAAAATGAGAACAATAATCCAGAAAATTAGCAAAATCATCATAAACATTAGTAAAATCGAACATAATAGGCAACAAAATTGGCGAAATTCATTATAATAAGCAATAAAATGAGCAAAATCAGCAAGAAATCAGCTAGATTTAACATAAAAACAACAAAATGAGCAAAATAATCAAGAAAATTAGCAAATTTAAACACAATGAGCAACAAAATGAGTTAAACAATCAAGAAAATGAACCAAAATTGTACTATGACAAATTCATTATACTGACATAACATCTTAATTTTTTAATACAAATGAATTGTATTGATGTCTCAAAATGTTACTCATGAAAATGTAAAATGTTGGTTCATATAACACTAAATCAAAAAGATAAAAATGAGCAAAAATTAACAAATAAATTTGTGTAATAAAAATCAATGCACAAACATGAGCAAAACATGATCAACAAAATGTACAAAACAATTCATCAACGAGCTAATCTGAAGTGATAAATGATTTAAATGAACAAATGCACATTTTACTGACATACAGTAGAAGGGTATAATCAATCAACATGAGTATTTCCACCCATGTCCAGAGTATTATTTGTCTTACTTGTAGCAGTACTCGGTGTCCAGGGCTCGCTTGCGGCGACGGGAGGAGGACTGGGTATCCAGTCGGTGTGGAGGGAGCATCATGAGGATGAGATGGGGGTAGAGCTGCTCCTTCTGTTTTTTCTTATCATCATAGTCTGCTTCCATACCTGCCAGAGAGATAGGTAGTATGTAGTTAAACCAAGGGTGTAGGTTTGGTCTGAACATTGGGGCGGTAATAAAGAAAATGAGAATAATAAAGAAAAGAAAAATGAAGAAAAAAGTCAAGAAATAAATAAAACTGAACAAAATGATGAAGAAACTGAAGAAAATAAACATACTAACGAAGAAAATGCACAAAAATGAACCAATCGACCAAAAAAGGATGAAAAATAGCTAAAAAATTAGCAAAATTGAGCAAAATAATAAAGAAAATGAAAAACTATGATCAAGAAAACAATAAAATAAAAAATGAACAAAAGTAACAAAATGAGTAAAGAAAAACAAATAACCAAGAAAAATTGATAAAAAATTAAGAAAATGAGCAACAAAATTAACAAAATAATTAAGAAAAGGAATAAAAATGAACAAAATAATCAAGAAAATGAATAAAACTGAACAAAATAATTAAGAAATAACAGAAGTGAACATAAATTGACAAAATAATCAAGAAACAAGAATATAAACTAACTAACCATTCTGAATTTCTCGGAAGGAATAAATAATGTTTATTCTAGTCTATTCTATACTAATTGAAGAAAATAATGAAGAAAATTAACAAAAATGAACAAAGATGATCAAGAAAACAATAAAATAAACAAAATAAGAAAAAATAAGCAACAAAATGAGTAAAAAAATATACCAAATAATGAATGAAAATTAACAAAATGAAGAAAGTAACAATAATAAAACAATAATAAAACCAGTAAAAATAAACAGAATAGGCCAAAAATAATTCAACATAACCAAGAAACTGAAGAAAATAAGCAAGCAAATGAAACAAAATGAGAGACAAAATTACCTTAAAATCAGTAAAGCAGCTGATTTCAACTTATTTCATTTTTTGACAGTTTATTTTGATGTTTACAACAGTATATCAAAATAGACTAAATAAGCACTAAGTCAAAATGAACATAATCTTATAAAAATCAACATAAATTAACAAAATAATCATAAAAATGAAAATAAACCAACAATGAGACTAAATTGCCATAACTGACGTAAAGCAGGAATTTTAGAGACAAAAAAGCTGCATATCATCTAAAGGGAAGTGTTTTATTAGAGGGGGACAAATGGACATTTTACAAATATTGAGGTGAAAAAATGATCAGAAACCACCATAATGTCTTTATTTTTGTTACATTTTCATCCACATGTTATGATATACAGTAAATGCAAACGATAATACCACCTAGTTCTAAAAACGTTGGGCCAGTGCATCAAATGTGACTAAAACAGAATGTGGTGATTTACAAAAAATAAAAAATAGTACAAACACAACATATCAGATGATAAAATGATATGCCCCTTTGAATTTGATGCCTGTGACACATATATATGAGTCAGTGGCAGGAAAAGGCTGAAAAATATGAAATGCATAAAGACACACCTGGTGGAACATCTCACAATTAGTTAGGTTAACTGGCAAGAGGTTGTTAACATGACCAGGTGAAAAAAGAACTTCACAGTTTTCTGAAGTGAACATGCGCTCTCAGT
This sequence comes from Pseudamia nigra, assembly GCA_029823295.1. NCBI lineage: Eukaryota > Metazoa > Chordata > Actinopteri > Kurtiformes > Apogonidae > Pseudamia > Pseudamia nigra. The sequence continues at coordinate 6,143 of JAQQAE010001725.1, forward strand.
GTTTTGCGAATCATCACATTCTGTTTCCGTGTACATGTTACACAATGACTCAACTTTTTTGTAAACAGGGCTGTAAGATAAATAAGAGCCAAGACTCGGTGTTGGCTTAAAATTAACAAAACTGTCCACAAAATGACCAAAAATGCAGATAAAGTGAGCAAAATTCTCAAGAAAAATTTAGACGACTGAACACAGTAATCAAGCAAATGAATGAAAATGAACAGATCAATTAAGAAAATTAACAAAATAGTCTGCGCTGGTTAACAAAATTGACAAGAATCACTGAAGATTGCATAATCACAAAAAATGAACAATAACAAGCAAAAATATTCTAGACAATGAACAAAAATGCGTAGAACAATAAAACCAAGACTTCATAACAAATTTTGAGTCCTGACCCAAGGTTTGGGACGGTCAGGCATTCTAACTTTTACAAAGGACAGACTCACTTCTGTCTCCTTCTCTGTCCTTCTTCTTATTCCGCCTTGGTCCCTGACTTCTTCTTTCCTACACTCTCCCCCCGGGGCCGGCGTCTGCTCATCCAATCTGCCCCTGATAGCTAAAGCAGCGGATATCTCAGGAGAGATGCTGCTGGTGGATACGAACGCCCCTCTTTAATTTGGGGCCAAGTGTCTGAGCGCCGTGGCAGCACATTCTTTGTGGCCCAGCCAGTCGGGAGTGTTCCCAGGACCGAGGGCCCGGGGGCTCCAATGTTAAGTGAGACACCAGATCAATTGTATTCCCATGCTGTGTGTCTTTCTCCCTCATAAAAAGGAAATCCATTATCTTACCAAAAAGATCTCACTGAGTAGCACTGCTTGAGGCACATGTTGATGACAGGACTGAGGCCTGTTTTCCAACCAAGCTTGGAATAAATAGTACTATGAGTATTTAAATATTTTATGAGTACTACAGTATTATATCTGCTTCCTGGTAACAGTGGTTCTCAAGTGGTGGGTCAGGACCCAAAAGTGGGTCACAGACTTGTTCTGAGTGGATTACAAAGTCTGCGGTGAAAGAAAAAAAAAATCAGTAATCTATGTATATTTTATCTGATGTTGGCTTTTATTTTAGTATCTGTTACTATGGTAACACAGACATTTGACTGAAAGATGACAGACTGCATTGTAGCTTGTAATATATCATTTAGTTTATTTTCATTTATTTGATTCATTATTTTATTTAGTGTTGACAATTTTCTTATTTTTTGTATTTTTTTGTTCAGTTTATAGATTATTTTGTTCATTTTTTAATTTTCTGAAATATTGTGACACTTTTTGATATTTTTTTCATATTGTAGATTAATTTTCTCGTTTTCTTGATTTTTTTAAATTGGTGTTCATTTTCGTTTTGGATCATTTCTGTACCTTCTGTGGCTTCTTATTTTGTTAATTTTTTGTTCAATTTCATTTTTTCCCCATTCTTCTTCATGGTTTTTTTGTTCATTTTGTCATTTGTACTGAATTTGAAGGCAGCAGTGAAACTAGAATTTCATTCGGCAGTGATCCAGCCTCAAACTGACCCACTTGTTCAAATTAGCTCTAATAATAATGTCGTTACATACCGCAAAATAACCATTATGACCCTGTGACCTTGACCATTAACCTTTGACCGCTGGTGTCCAAAAACATAACCCGGTGCGAGTCACAAGGTCAACCTTTATGCTAAGTATGGTGAACCTAGTTTCATTTGAATTCAAGTTGGAGTGTTTAGGAACAGTGAAGGTTTCACTTTGGCAGCATGACTTTACCAGATGGCATGTTCTATCAAGCACTGTTTGTATGAGGAGTTTTGTTAATTTGGTTTAAACATCAGAAACAGAACAGAACCAACATCTACAAATCAATAAGCAATAAAAATTTTTGGAAACAAAAACTGCAACTTGGCTGTAAATGAGCAGGTCCCATAATGCAAGCCATCCTGGAATCGGCACTGCCTCAACATCACTAATCAGAATAAACCAAACTTTTCAACAAACAGGAGATGCTATCTGGAACATTAGACAACTCAGACACAAATCAAACAAACTGAACTGTTGTCTGGTGCTTGATCGTAAATACAAACGGGCAGATCATGGTTTTGCTTTGACAGATCAAAAGCAGAGACAAAACCCTGACCATATACAGCCTGAGTGACCGCAATCTGACTGAACAGACTGAGGCAATCTTTGAAGAGGCTGAGAAGCCCTCTAAAAAAGCGAATAAATTTAATCAAGGCAGAGTACTCAAACAAACTGGATTTCACGAATGGATTTGATTCTGTGATAACATTTTTAAACCTCACACGATTTGGCTGCAGGCCATAAAAGGGACAGAAAATAGAAACAATCCATCTGGATCTGCATTCGTTTGGGTAATAGATTAGACTTTAGGCTTTTTAAGGCCTCTAGCTTCTCAAACATGAGTAGTTGCTGTTTGTCTTTTGTGGCTGTCAGTCTTTGGATGTTGTACTGCTGATTAGCCAAAACAAACGCCTCCAAATGTGTTGTCTAAATATAGCCGGCCACACATAGAGAAATGCAACTCATCTCAACTCAACTCGACTGGAAATCGGCTTGATGTGCGGCAGTTCCCGACCCAGATTTTTCAGTCTTGACGACGTACCGACAGAGATTGTGCTGATTCAACATGTTGAATCGCCAGGACTCAGTCTCGGCAATGTGCAGCGGTCACGACGCCGACTTCGCGACTTTTATCACTGGTGGACATGTGTGTCACAATGCAATCAATGTTTACTGCCGATAGATGGAGCCAGTTCCCAGGGGTGAGTCGTGTTGGCAATCTGCAGCTGTGTGTGAGGCATGGAATGAAGTGCCAATCGTGTGTACCAGACGACCAGACTCATAGAGTTCAGTTGAGATGAGTCATGTTTCTCTATGTGCGGCCGGCTTATCAAGGAAAAGAGTTTTGTCATTGATTATTAAAGATGCAATCTACGATCTTGGGAAACTAGCTAGTAGCTGATGGTTTGTAGCTCATTGCTATAAATGATTAGACAGTTGACCTGCAAGTCAACACAGCTTACAACCTCATACTGTAGGTGCACAAGCTCATGCACTCACACACGGAGTTGAAAACCGCCGTAACAGTAGCTTCGCTAGCAACTGTAGCTTATCTACCCACAGGATGACTGTGGAGAGTCTGCATTTCAGATTCCTTCAACATCTGGTACAGGCAAGAAAAGAACAGACATACTAGCTTGACAAATGTGAGGTCTTCTGTCTAATCATCTATAGTATTCCACCACAAACAATCGGCTACTACTTTCCCAACATCGTAGACTGCACCTTTAATCCACAAAAGAAAATCACTATCTGCAGTTTTACAATTTATGTTCAGTCATACTTCACGTTATATACTGCTTAACCAATCATTACTAACCTTTTTTTGCATCTTCGTAATAAATTTGAACATACTGTTTAAAGGTTCCATACAGTAAAAATACTTCTTTGCTGGGTTTTAAGGTTTGTATAAAATCTGTGGTGGAAAGCTGTGAAAATACTTGTTCAGTCCTATCAGTTCTGACAAGTCCTCACAACCAAATGAGAAGAAGCAAAAAGAGCTATTTTGTATTTATGTCAGTTGTGAAATGATTAAGTGACACCCAATCAAACTCCAGTTAAAATAAACTCCAGTCAATTTTCCTCACAAATTGGTCAGATGATCTGCAGTTTAGCCAATCAGAGCATTTTCTGATGAAAGGTGGGTGAATACAACACCTTGCAGTAAAATTGAAGAGCGACATACCGGAATTAAGAAGAGGTCCTTAGAAAACCAAGGAAAAAAATTACTTGTTATTTTGTCAACACCCTTTCAAAAGTCTTTAATAGACACATATAAGTGCTGTGGTAATAATCTGAGGTTCTCAGTATATAATCTTTAAGGCAAATCGGGTTTATTGATCATTGAGGTGTCAAATGGATTCTCACCTTTGAACTTGACCTCTAGTACCTCGTTGGCATTCTCAATAATGTCACCATTGGGTCTGAAAGTGTGGCAAGGACAGTGGACACTGATCTCCAGGCCAAGGTTGGTCTCTGAGGGGAAATGAGAGCAGAGGGATGTGAGGAGATGACGTTTTCCTTCAGGCCATTGTACCTCATTTTAGAATGAACCCTTTGGCAGGAATAGTGATATATGATAAGGTGTGATGCAATTAAAGTCTGAGGTGTCCCACTCACGTCGGTGCATCAGCCACTCCCTCACTGTTTCTGTAACATCAAAGGAGACCCACTCAGGCGTTCCCTTGGTCAGGACGTTCTTGCCCCCAATGTAGCGCTGTTTGGCTTTGGGGTCGGCTTTCTGGAGGATCTGTGTGGAGAAATGAAAATGTGACCCAGCTGCATAAACTTTCTCTTTCTTTTCACACACATACACATGAAGAACTAGAGCTGTCTGTCTCAGCCAGACTCTCCAGGATGCCTTGGGCCAAATGTCTACTCTTCATGGAAAAAGTGACTCCCTGTGTTGATATCCCCATTTTGCAAGTTAATGCCTGCGTGTTACCCGCCTGCCAATGAGAACCTGGCTGTCTTTCACATCAGCAGTTCAAGCCTTGACTCTCACTGGGCTCCCTGCTGCAGTGTCACACAGTTCAAAGAGCAGATATCAGCACAAACATATGTGTCTGTACTGGTCTTGTGCCTGAATTTACATAAGTGGCTAATGGTGAATATAGAGCTGACTGCACTAGCATTTCCCTTTATAAAGAAATATGCGTGGAAGCCAGTATGAGCATTTAGCCCCACAGCAGTGCTAGAATAACCAGGTTCCTGAACATTGTCAGCATCTAATCTGTCTTCCTGTGGGAACGAGAGGCCAGAGGACTGCCAGTGTCAGCCCTTTGCCAATCAGCTCCAGCCTGAAAAGTGTGGGGGCGAGCAGTGAGCAGCTCAATTTACTCCCCTGTTGGGTGACCCTGCCTCTATCTCCTCCTAGACCCCTGGAAACAATCTGAGGGCCTGACAGACTGTATTCAGCACTGGCCAGAGCCTGCCTCAGAGGCGGTATGCAGTCCGGAGACGCTTGTCTCCCTGGCAGGAAATGTTGGAACCTGATCATTACTCCTAGTCTCTCACGGGAGATTAATGAGGAAACCGAACAAAAAATCCATCCTTGCCACCCGGCACACAGACATCCAAGAGCATGCTTTTATACACACACCACAAAAAATGTCCATAAACACATGAATGCAGGTGCAGAGCTATGAACCCCCTGTTGAAAGCATAATGCCTCACTTGATCTAACAAGGAGGGACAACTTCTTTGAGATTGACAGCTGAGAAAGAAGAAACTGCAGAATGGTAATCTAGGGTTTCTTAAAGACGGCTGTGCAAGCTCTTAAATTTGTCCTAATGTGGATTCCATTTGACTGTAAGCACATGGAATAATGATCAGTGCATAAAAAGAGGAGAGAGGTAGTTGGACAACCTAATATAAATGTTTTCATCTTTCTCGCTGACCTACACAGCCTCGTAGCATTAGGCCTCCTGAGTCAAACGGAGCACATTACCCCCCTGTGTTCTGTGAACAGTGGAAATGAACAGTCACTTCACACACCTGGTAGAGCTCAATCCTCTGCTCGTTTTTCTTGGCACTTGGGTTGGGGATCCGCAGAGCTCGAAACTCAGCCCGGAACAAGTTGGTGGAGTTCTTCTCCATGGTGGAGACGTCGAAGCGAAATACCTTTGAGGTGATACCCTTAGGGCAATAGGTGAGGTCATCTGAAGGCAAAATGGAAGTGATGACTCAACAGTGGCTTGAAACATTCTTTCTCAACTATCATTAATAAAATAGACTGGAGTTCTCATTGTTTCTTCAGACAGATTCCATGTAAAAGCTCTTATTCATCTGATACCTCATTGTGTACTGTTATCAACCCTGCTTTCCTCCGACATCTCATAGGGGTGGACATGTTTACTTTGTGATTTGTGATATGTTTTTGTTGAGCATTTCCCTCTTAATCTTTAGAAAGTTTTCAGACAAAAACAAAATTAAGTATTTCTAGTGTGTATCAGGGAGCAGGGAGCTATTACCACAAAGCATCTGCTTATGCTTTCCTTAGTTTGTGGGCCTAGTTTGTAACAAGTTCAAGTCATGAAATGAAAACCAAATGTCCCATGTGTTGGCGGAACAGGCAGTAGAAGGACCCCGGCATACTCCTCCCACCAGCTCTGGAGCCCGACAGGTGCTCTGAGGACTTGGACAGAGCATTCCCTGAAACTAGCGTTTTAGCGGGAACGTGTGGACTCATGTGCCTCAAAACAGCAATATCTGATCACCCAAGTAAGAGGAAACACCATAATGACAGTAACGCCACTGAGTTAATGCATAACAAGACTTAACTTCCTGTACAGTGTGTGTTGAATATGACTACTTGACATGATGACCTTTGACATACTCAGCTTAATAAATGGCCACATTGTCACTGTTTATCTGAAAAGCTTCCTGTTGCACCAAAGCTTTTCTCAGTCTATACCATGACACTGTTGAATAATGTATTCTTTTAAGAAGCAAAGCACATGAAGTGCTGAGCAAAACAAGCACATAGTAAGCTTTTTAAGAGCCAAGTGGAAACAGTTATTTACAGCCAAGCCATGGCTAATTTATAACTCCAAGCTTTAGCTTTATGACCAGGCCTCAGATTTGCTGGTGGTTGATAGGGACATTGCACCTTTTGCTAATTTGCACCTCAAGCTGTTTTTGGACAGTGGAAACTCAGTTGTTTCAAAGTTGTTACTGTTGTTTCTATGTCATACTAAAGGAACTTGCACATCTTCAAGTATCTGTACTTCATTTGACCCATAATCCCATTTCAGTGCCCTCCCAGCCATTATCTGATATTTCCACTATTTTTTCCAGGTTTCCCTATTTATAGGTGATCTTTTCATCGACAGCCAGATATCTCTCCAGTGTTTCCACACAATCTACAAGGAGGGAACCTCAGTAGCCTTTTCCTCCCTCAGCATGCCCCTCACTCACTGCTCCCCTTCTGCCTCCCCCACAGAAGGTGGAAAGCCCCACTTCAATGGGGAGATTTGAAATTCTAATCAAGTCTTTGGTTTCCTTTTGGATGACCTCATTTTTCCCATTGCAATGGTTTTAGGTGGATTTCACATTATGGCTTATTTTTGCCAAAAGCCTGATAGATAATTTGTTCCATGTTGGTGATTGGAGGGTATAACTTGTATAATTAAAATGAAATACATTCACTAATTTTCTGACCCTGACCATTTTAAGATGAGGTCAGTGTTGACGTGCTGACAGTTTATGTCAGTAAACTACTTTAGTACCTTCAGTAGTTCAGATCCACTTAGGAACCTTCTGTATTTTTAACTATATTTGTGCAATATTACATTTCAAACACCTCTCTGCACTCTATAAACATTATGGAATTAAACATACTAAACCTGGTAATTACTACTTATTTACTTCAATTACACACTGTTTTATTGTAGGGGATTCTCACTAACATGCTTGGAAATGTATTTATAGTCACATATAAAATCCTGCATGAGAAAACGACACCTAGTTAATCTCATTCCCATATTATCACTTAATTAATCTGACCATAGATCGGCCATAAATGAGGGATTTGGTAGCAATTGAAAAAGGCCTGGGGACACATGGAGGCTGTATAAACACTCACATAGTGCCACACCCAAACGCTACCAACCACACCTCACAACCTGACATATGCTCAGTCTCCTCTCCTCTCTTTGCCTCTCCTCTCCTCTGGAATCACCTCTCCTTCCCCTTACGCTCAGATAACCGTCTGTGATGTCAGTTTCTCCACAGCTTTGCAGAGGTAAACAAAGGAAATAGGAAGCATAAGGCAGCAGGTGCTGGACAGCTGCTGAGGTGTCTAGACCTAATAAAGGATTTAGATATTTTAGATACTGGCTAATCTGGTTCATCTAAAAAGCAGACCTTTTAAAATTAGAAGCATGAATTTTAACAGCATTTATTTTCATTGTCCCATGACACAGAAGATGAACATTTAATCTAATACAAAGAACTAACAGGCCTCCCTCTTAGCACAGCTGTATGTGCACACAGGCCACTGCAGTAGATGAGATAGTGCGATGGATTCTCAAGAAAAACAACTTTTTTCCACTTGATTACGAGTGAGGAAGCAGAAATGTAAAAGGCATGAGAATTAAGGAGGAGGGGTGCTGTTTTTTTGGGAAAAGGCCAAAGACCTCTGTCTCTGTTTGTCCAGATGACATCATCTTTCTACTATCCCATTTCCCTGCTGTCCTCAGCACAGGTCCTGCTTTTTCACTGACCTGATAATAAGTTAGTGATTGGTTTGAAATTACACTGAAACTGCATGCATCTGTGGGCGAGGTAGGAGCTTTTTTACTTTTAAGATATAAAAGTTTAGATCTTTCTGGTGCTGTAATGAATTAAACTTATCTACAAACACATATTAACATCTACACTTTATCTAATCACAAGTGGCAATGGTCTTGATTTGCATCTGTCGTATTGTCCAGGAGAAGTCATTTAAAGCATGCAAGCACTCTGCTAAATTTTTTAACTGGGTCTGAAAAAAGGCAATGCTTGACTTCCTTCCCAAACACTCCCACCTTCCAAAAACAGCGAATGTAGAACTCATTATATCAAGCAGGAATGAAAATGAACTACACTGCAAAATCATCAAGGTGACAGACATTATGTTGCTACAAACTGAAACATGTCCCACTCTCTTAAAGTTATGTAATGGAAAAAATTGATGTGTTAATGAATGTGTTTTGGCAGATTTGGGCAGTAAGCGATGTCAGTAGTAAGTCAAGTTCACATCGTGTATTATCACCTACAGTAAGGCCTACTGTATAAGACTGGTGTGATGTGTCCTGGGCACCTGGCCATCAGTGATCCCACTCCTTAGGCCTCTGTTTGTTTTGGGAGCTCTGGCTACCTCTGACCAGTGGATAAACCCGAGCTGTGTATTTTGAATGTCAGAAGCACTTTGTGGGACCTGTGAAATGGATTTGATTCAGGGCTTACAGTGGACCTAGCTGAGACTCTGCTTAGTGTCACAGCACAGCATAAACACCTGTTGATTTCAAACACCATGAGCTAACCAGCCGCTGACCACGAATAGGCATAAATCCAACTCGTCCTCTTAAATCCTGAGTTTCTCTGGCGGATCACGGAGTAAGTTACTCAGTGAGCTTCTGTTTCTGATTTCTGGAACAATCAATGGACCATAGTTTATACAGGAAATACCAATATGGATGAACAAGGGAATTAGATCATAACACATCTTTTCATTACAAGAAGGAATACTGAGGAAATATAAGTGGACGAAAAATATTGGGAAACTCACGGTCAGAAAATGGAAATGAGGTATTGGAGTTGGCAATAAATACTAGACTTAACTGCCTGAGAATTTTCCTCGCCTAGGAATGTGTCAGACTTAGGCTGGAGTTCCCATGGCTTTGGTGTGAGGTATGTATGAGGAATGGTGCTCATTCCAACTAGATTGTTTACTTTGCCCTCTCCTTTACGCGCCGCTCCACTGCTCACAGACGCGTCTGTGCGTAAAACTGCACTGATATGAGTGGGCTTAAAGTCAGCTAGAAAAATTATATTCCTGCATCTGACACTGTTGCCTCGAGAGCTATAATGATTTCTTAGCAAGGAGGCTTGTGTTTATTGAAGACATTTGTACAAAATTAACAGCACGGCAGGCAAGTTTTGGACACTTGTGTCCAAAACCTTTGGTCGCATTGCGCACAGGAGAAAATACTGATAGTCGTTCATAATAAATATTACCTGCGCCCACGTTCAAAACAAAATAGGTTTTCAATTTGGCGAAATAAAATTCACACAAAGCTGTAGAAAAGAAACAATAAACACTACTTAAAGCAGTTAACTTACTGTTTTCTGGGGGAACATTGATCATGTTGAACTTGTAAATCTCTTTGGCATAGTACTCAGTCTCCGTGTTATCTTGTCCACAACTCTGTTGTCTATCTCGTCCCAGCTCCTCAATGAGTTCCTTGGTGCTGTTGTAAAGAGCCAAAACTTGAAATGGTACTTGACTTGGACCTGTTGTTTGCGGCGGGCTGGTCAGTCGCAGTTTACTGAGAATTTGTCCCCGGACCGCTTCTACTCTCTTTTTCTTCATGTGGTCAAAGTCCACCGTGGTGCAAGTGGACAGCGACAAAGTCATTGTCACACAGCTGGAGAGTAGGAAAAAGAGAAGTGCTTTGCCCAGATTCATATTTCACCCTGCGTTCACTCAGAACCGAGGCTTGTCAAGACAAGGAGCAGAAAACTCCAAAACTGAGTTGCGATTTGAAATAAAATCCCTGTTCACTTTGCATTCAGGTCGTGAATGAGTTCTGTTCCTGGAGGAATCCCATTTTCTCAAGTGCTATGTCATCTTTGCAAAGTGCGCATTTGCATGAGAGCAAATCCGTGCCATTGTAGAAAAAAAATTCAACTCTTCATTAAATCTCTTTTTCGTGCTCTTCATTCCCTCTTGGCACATACAAAGGTCTCTTCACTTGTTCCTGTCTTTACAACTCAGCAGTCTCTGCACCGCAGCTCACTTTCTCCATTGCATTCAGCTCCTTTCATCCACTTGTGCGTATGGATTCAATGCGCTCCTCTGCTGCCTCCGCTCAGACCAGCCTCAAACACACTCGAAGGCTTCCCTCACTCACTCATACTTTATAGTCACAAGTTGTGACGTTTTTGAGGGAGGGGCAGCAAACTGCAGCCACAGCTCGGACAGTGAAGCCTGTCCTAGTCACTGGTGTGTCTTTACTATAACTTCAAACATGAAATCTGATCTCAGATCAAACTGTGGAAAATGAACATGATTACAGTTTATTAAGGGACAAATTACATAAAATAAAACGCAACGCCAATAAAGGGAGGGCATTGCACTTATTTGTCAGAATCGTAATATTTCTTTCTGTTATACAGATGTAGTAGCAAATACCATTTAAGGCACCCTATATGTTATATTTATAAAATATCAACAACCAGCATGAAAACTGCGCAGGGCTGTTTTTAAATGTAATCAATGCCATTAAATCTAAAATCAAAAGTTAAAATCACGTGGAAGACAAAAGTTAATAAAGAAAGCTTTAGTGAACACAGCGGGGCTCAGTCAGCTGCTATGATTCGCTTTATAGCGTCTCATGGCACCAGAAAACATGCACAACAGCAACACCCAGTGGAGAAAAAGAAGAAGTTCAGGAGTGAGCCCATGACTCCTGCTGTAGACAGATGTCAAGGATGACATGCCAGTAGCTGCCTGTAGGCACAGCCCGACCAAAATACGTTGAAAACATTTTAAATGTACATTTTCATAAAAATTGTTATGACCACAAAAACATAATCAACAGTAATACCATAGAGGTAGACGGCAGGTTTTAATATTTCCCGTGTACTATTACTTTACTACTACGCCCAATGAGCGGATGGAGGCAGGACGCACACTTCCTTCTGATTGGGGTTGCCATGGAGCGCGTTGCTATGTGACGCTTGTTGATGTTCAGGAAGACGCAGGCAGGGTGTTAGCATTAGCAAGAGGAGAAGAAATGGACGACACCTTCCAGCTCGGAGAACCCGGAGTCGTAAAAAATGTATGTGAATCCCATTGAAAACAAGGCAATAGCCAGAGTTAAATGCTTTTGAGACCAAATTGTACAGTTGCACCGAGGCTTCTTCCCGATAGCTAATGTTTAAAGACTGCTAAGTAGCACTAGCTATGTGGCTAACGTGACTGTAACGCTCTGTATAAATCAGTCCGTTGATGAGGCAATGTAGCTTTCTTCCTAATGCAAAAACGTTACCGTTTTCTTCTGTGTGAACTGTCAGCTGCAAGGTTTTGTTAACTAACAGGTTAAACGTCAGCGCAAAGCGCCATTTATCTGTGCTCTCACTATGGTTGCATTTTTCTCACTTCATTAATAGTTTGATGACACAGTGCTTAAGTCATGGTGTTATGGGAAAAGCATAAGTAACGTACCTTATCAGTTTATTGTATGTAATGGCTAGGTCGGGTGACTTAACTGTTTGACCTGCTGAAACTTTACCCAGTAGCTTGTTCAAATAGTATTTTTTCAGTGATTATGCAGTATTTCTGTGCAGTTTTGTATGCCATTAAAAATACAAAATAGATAAAATACTGAATCCCTTTTTAACAAATTCATGTAATTCTCATATATACCTAGAATATGTTCTAAATTTTAGCTCCATGTATGTATGTTCCTGGTTTTCATCCCAGACAGGCAGTTTCATTGTCACTTGTCCTGTCTGTGCTATGGATTTAATTTTTATGGATTGCATCATTTAGACTCCCTGGCACATTGTCCGAGGACGGGTCTGCAACCTGCTAAAGGGCCACATATGGCTCTTTAGCCCCTTTTCTGAGGCTCCTGTGGCTTTGTCCAGTGATGGAAATTAGGCATAATTATAAACCAAAATTTGACATTAAATCAACAAAAGAGGAAAAAATGAACTCGATAATGAAGACAAAACTGATGTAAATTATCTAGAAAATGATAAAAGATTAAAGAATATATAAATTAAATGATGAACGATGGGGGAAAAAAACCTAAGAAAATTAACAAAACTAAGCAAAATTATGAACAAAATTCTGAAAAAAATAATCTCACAACATTTGCAAGACAAATTATCAGGGAAATGAACAAAAAAATCACAAAAATAACTAAAATAATTAACTTAATGCAAATGGATAAAAAAAATCAACAAAATAATCAAGTAAGCGACAATTATTGTCAAGTAAATGACAGCAAACAAGAAACAATGATCAAAAATGATGTGCAAAATTCACAAAAATAAAAAAACAAATACATTCATAAACAAAATGGATAAAAAATGAGCAAAATAATAAACAAAATGAGCAAAAAAACATGTAAAAAGGGATTGTATTATTTCTTCCTTCTAGTGAGTCTTTAGATACTGTAATGTTATTCCTAGAGCCCGTAGATATTTATTTATAAATTTATAACAAGAAAAGACATAAAACTTTATTTTTCACAATATGTCCCCTTTAAAACATTTGATTCACTACTTCATGTTAAAGTTAAATCTCTGCAAACTATGTACTTTTAATGTAACACTTGCATAGTATGGTAATAGATGTAGAAAAATCAAGGAAATATCATACAACATGCCCGCTTTGTGAAAATGAGAAAGTATAATTTGTGCATATGATTAACTTATGGTTGGTTCACAAATTCATAGATGTTCATAGATTGAAGAATTCAGCCAACATGAAACCACAAAGTGTTTGAGAACCAACTTTTGTATTTTCATTTATGTGCCAGGTAGCAAAATCGGGACGTAGAGCTCGCCACGCAACAGACCAATCCTCATCTGATGACACTCGTTATGTACGTAAGTCCTCCACTTCTGCGTCGGGGGGAGAGGTAAGTTAACGTGTTATCACTGACACATCGCTGCATGTTGTAACTTCACTTCCAAACATGCTAAATACTTGCCATGCATTTTGATTTAATCCATAACACAAATCACAGGATGAAGATGAGGTAGGAACCATGAAAATGTGGTGACTTTGCATGACCTCCACTGCTAAAGCTCCAAATATCAACTTTATACGTTCTGCTGTTGACAGTATTAAAAGGTTCACGAACCCAGGTGTTTTAACTGGATTTTACATCTTCATGTTGTTTTAGATCAGTAGCTCTAACATTATGGGACACAATGTTCAAACGATCACGACATATGTTAATCCTCAGGGTATAAAGTTGTAACGGAGTACTTTTTATACAGTTACTGTTTTCCTACCTCATTAGATTGTAAGACTAATGATAATTTTCTACTGCATGTAACCAGCTCCGTTTGAGTTAACTTGCCTTTTTGGGTTTTCATGGAGCAAAATTTGTGGCTATGTCCTAGTAACACATCTATTGAGGCTCCAAATAACTTGACGTGATTGCAAAAGATGCTGTGCAAACAATTGATTTGTCAGTGTGAGATGTTGTTTTCACTACCTCATGGCACACTATGCTCTTTTGTCTTTGTGTTTTCAGCCTCTTTTGGAACAAAAGAGACGTTTCCTGCAGTTGGTTTTTGCAGTAGTGCATGCATTGTAGCTTTTGCACTTAATATGAGCTTTTCAAAACCAGAACCTATAAAACTGTACTCCTGGAAATTGTTTAAGAGTTAGCAAGTCACGTTACAAAAATGTCCTGTCATATTACCATTGTTTTTGGTAAATTCTTTAGTTAATATGATTGCTTTTCAACAGTATTTTCAAGTGAATAGTGTTAAATTTAAATTCATTCTAGGATGAATACATACAGGTGCATGTAAAAAAAAATAGTCAAAGTTCATTATTTTTCATTATTAAATTCATTTGATTTATTACACAGAAACTGAAATATTGTAAACCTTTTTTATTTTGTTTTTGACAATAATGTTTTACAGCTCATGTAAATCAAAGTATCCCAAAATATTAGAATATTTAATAAGATTAAGAAAAAAAAGTTTTTTAATACAGAAAACTTCAAAATGTATGTTTATTTGTGCACTCACTACTTCGTCCTGACCCCTTTTGCATGAATTACTACATCCATGCGGCACTGCTGAGGTGTTATTAAAAGCCAGGTTGCTTTGATAGTGCTCTTCAACTCATCTGTGTTTTGTAGGGGGTTCAGGGTTTCTACAGGGTTCAGGTCAGGTGAGTTGTCCAGCCAATTAAACACAGTAATACCATGGTCAGCAAACTAGTCCTGAATTGTTTTGGTATTATGGCCAGGTGCCAAGTCCTGCTGGAAAAGAAAATAAGGAAATCAGCATCTCCATGGTCAACCGATGGAAGCATGAAGTGCTCTGAAGTTTCCAGGCAGATGACTATGACTTTCAAGATGATAAAACACATTGGATCAACACCAGCAGATGACGTAGCACCCAAGTCATCACTGACTGTGGAAACTCCACACTGGATTTCAGCATACTTGGATTCTGTGCATCTCCGCTCTTCCTCCAGACTCGGGGACCTTGATTTCCAAATGAAATTTATTCCCTAATTCCCAGGAAATGTCTGTGCATGTTGGCTCTTGATCCACTAACTTCACCCTCGCTCCTTGTGAAGCTCCTTCATGTTCTTAAATTGGCCTATCTTAAACATCTTCTCAAGGCTGAAGTCATCCCCGTGGCTTGTGGACCTTTCCTACCACACTTTGTCTTTCCAATCAGCTTTTCATGAATCTGCTTTGGTCCAACACTCCCAGACATGATCTTCTGTGGCTTACCCTCCTTGTTGAGGATGTCTGTGATCGTCTTCTGGACAGCTGTCAATTCAGCAGTCTTGACCATGATTGCAATAGTGCACACTGAACCAAACTGATAGACTTGTGATATTTATACTGCATAGTCAGTTACTCAAATTTGAAATGCAATATTACAATATTTTAAGATACATTTTTTTTCTATTTTCTTGAACTTTAGGCCATAATGATCAAATGCTTGACATATTTAGTTTAAACTTTTTCATGGTATTCAATTTTTGGGATGCAACTTTATATGAGAAACGCAACAAAAAATGACAAGTAAAATAGAACATATAATGTCCTTTTACCATAGTGGGCATTTATGGAATCAGTCACGTCTCCTCGATTGACAAACTGTACAACAGCCTGCATTCCCAGCACAAAAATCCCAGAAATGCTCTTGCTTTAGGCTAATCTTCCCAAATTAGGCCAACTTCCCTAATGTATGAACCAGTATTCTCGCGCCCTCTTTGACCTGCTGTGAACATGTAATACATTTTTCCAGAGTGTCGTGCGACGGGGTGGGTTTATTTGCAGTCTTTCGTTTATCAGCCCTGGCCTCTTCTGCCTAAAATACCCAACTGATTGGTTGCATTCCTGACATCTTTCTAAACAAAGACTCACTTGCTTTTATGGGCTCTTAGGGGTTTGTCACTACGAGTTCCTTGCCCTAGAGACCACCAGAGGATCCTAAATTAGAAAACTACAAGGCCTCAGCTAATTGCTCCAACGGCCGTTAACTGTTTACCACAGCTGTGAAGTTCATATTTGGTCACCAAAAATGAGAAGGTCAGGTTTGTTTTGTTTCTCAGGACACTTGGGGCCCTCTTCATTTTTGTTATGTGAAGTAACTGTCATAGGAGCCCTTTATTACAGTAAAAGACACTTATTGACCCTGTTTTCATGTCTCCCATGATAATCGTTCAATGTCCCAACAACCAAACGTCAAACATTAGAAGGGCTGCTTGTACTGCTACTTAAAATTCCATAATCCAAATCGTTCTTTCAATAATGAGACAGTCACTAATTACTTAAAGTTCCGTGTGTTCAGCCTCAGCTCTTCTTTATTATTAATAATATCAAGTGGCGCAGCATTGGCTCCCCCTCCCTCTGCCCTGCTTAATGGTGACATTCAGATTTATAAATGGCTTTGCTGAAGGAACGAGCCATGAACGATTATTTTCTCTTTCATCATAAATGAAAGAAATTTTTTCACCAGCACTTTGTCCTCTGCGGCCCCAATTTAGTAATGAGAAATGTTGTGCCTTTTAAAAAAAATTCATTTGTCTGGTGCCTGCTCTGAGGAATTCATTCATTCAAGTGCTGCTCTCAGGATCAAAATGCATACTTGGTTTACTATTTTCAGAATCAAGGAATGAGAAGGTTGTTTTTTTTCTCCCGTGAATCTATTGTAGGGTCAGACTTTTACAGACCCTCGCAATTCCCACACTCTGCTCCATATGTTCTGTTCCTGGAAAGTAAAATAAACATATTATTGGGTGACTGTCCTACACATATTGTACCAAACAGGGGTGTTATCCTATAGTTTAATAGCAAACAATGATAATATTTTCAGTAGTACTCACATACATATTTTACTTTTTGCTTTGGAGGTCTTATGTTTTTTGATAGATGCTGTGGTTTCTTTCGTTGCAGACAAGAGGGCCTTCTGGCACGTTATAAATGATGGTTTCACAAACCTCTGATCATTCTAGAATTTTTTTTTGTTAGTAGACTGATACAAAACATAAGGAATCTAATATATGGTGAAAATTAAAATAATGCTTTTTAAAATTTTTACAACCCAGTTCCAAAAATTTGGGTTGTAAATAAAATGTAAATAAAAACAGTATACAGTCGTCCCTCGCTATAACGTGGTTCACCTTTCGCGGCCTCACTGTTTTGCAGATTTTTTTTAGTGCGATTTTCATGTTTTTTTTTTTTTGTTTGTTTTGTTTTGTTTTGTTTTTACAGCGTATAAATGTGCATTGTGTTCTGTGTCCTGATTGGCTAAAGGAGAACCCACGCATTGTGTTCTGCGTCCTGATTGGCTAAGGGACTGTAGGCCATTGTCAATCAGTCTCCTCCATGCTGTGTCTCCTGTACAGTACAGAATGCGTTCAGCTCACTGACACAAATGTTCGATCGCTAGCAGTGTGACTCTGGAGTGCTGTATGTTTGCAAGTTTCCGCCAGCTTTTCAAGCTGTAAAGCTGGCGGTAAATGTTGTAAGTGGTTGTAAGTTGTAAGAGGTGATGCGTTTGTATAAGTTGTAAGTGCACTATGTAAGTTTTCCCCAGCTTTACAGTGAATTTTGAGTGTTTAAATGAGAGAGAAATGTGAGAAAATGTTAATGCCTGTCTGAGAACAGTGTATAAAGTTTGTGGCGAGGGTTTTTACAGCCTTAAAACAAATATAATAATTGTAAAAAAAAAATTAAGTTGACTACTTCGCAGATTTCACCTATTGCGGGTTATTTTTAGAATGTAACCCCTGCGATAAATGAGGGACCACTGTACAATTATTTGCAAATCTCATAAACCCACACTTTATTACCAACAGAACATAAACAACATATCAGGTGTTGAAACTGACACATTTTACCATTTTATGGAATATATTATCTCGTTTTGAATTTGATGGCAGCAACACATCTCAAAAAAGTTGGAACAGGGGCAACAAAAGGCTGGAAAAGTAATTGGCACAAACTGATTACATAGGTTAACTAGCAACAGGTCAGTAACATGACTGAGTATAAGAGGAATATTTTAGAGAGGCACCAGAAGTGCTGTTGTGGCATTCATCTGACAACAACAGTTTTCCATTTTGTCTCAGACCATTTTAAATGAGCTGTGGCCCAGAGAAGAAGCAGTGTTTCTGGATTGTGTTCATATACAGTGGGGACAATAAGTATTGGGAAATGTAAAAATGTGCAAGTTCACCCATTTAAAAAGATAAGAGAGGTTT
>JAQQAE010001726.1:0-24389 GCA_029823295.1 Pseudamia nigra
CCCCCCCCCCCCCACACACCCACACACACACACACGCAATCACATTCTTGAACTGATGACACAACTCCGCCTGCCCCCACAGCCCTGGAACTTTATTGTTGCACAATAATAATGGCTGCCAATTAAAGCAACATAAAATCTCTGTAGTGAACTGAAAGGATAAAAACTCTTTCAACAAAACATTATTTCACCAAGCTTATCATATCAGTAGTTGCTGATGGCTCTTACTTTGTGGTCCTGAGGAACTGCTGTGGCTGTCTGAGGTGCAGGTGCAGGTGCGGGTGCGGGTGCAGGTGCGGCGGTAGGAGATGCACTGTTGTCCTCCCCTTCTGATAAGTTGCTTGCGTCTCCAATTAGCTCCAATTTAGCACGCTGCTCCCCTTTACGAAACAACTTGCTGATGAGATTTTTGTACTGGTTTGGCTGGTACTGGGAGGCTTTCTGCAGTTGAGGTGTGAGATCTATTGAGCCCCGTCGTTTCAGAGCACGGGGGATTTCTGCCCGAATCCGAAGCAGCTCCTCCAGGTCTGGTATGGCCTGGGCTTGGGCCTCGGGGGCCACCACTGGCTGTAACCTGGTGGGGCTGAGGGGACGGGCTGGTTTCTGCTCGCCTTGCTCCGCCTCCTTACTGGACTCTGTTAAGGCGGGAATTTCCAAAATCACAGGCATGTGATGGACAGGTTCTGTTCGCTCCAACTCTGCGTCGATATCTGCTGGGTTGAGCACTGCCAAAATGGACACCACACAACTAAATTAGTTAAACAAAAATCTAGTGAAAACTAATGTGTGTCATTTGATAAACAGGAAATGGATGAGATGAGTAGAAACTCCTGGCAAATGGCAACATCTCAGAGACAGATTATTCTATTTCAAATGTGACACTGTCTCCAGTCAGCTCCAGGTATGCTTCATTAAGCCTGTTAGAAAAGTAGTGAACTGATTGTTGTGTGTCTGTCTTTGCGTCACACAGCTGTATGTTCTTGGAAACCATATGTCTTTGTTTTGTTTTTTTAAGATTTATTTTTGGCCTGTATTTTGGCCTGCATTCAAACCTGGGCTCCCTGTAAGGTTTTATCTGCTTATTTTAAGTCTTATTTATGGAGTAGAGGACCTAGTGAGGGTCCTTTTTATGAACCAGATGGCAGAATTATGATCGTCTACCTACAAGAAATCCTATGACACAAAAAATACAAAATGAAAGCTGTCGGTTGCGACAAAAGGGGATTTCTCCGCTAAAGCAAAGGAACTGGTTTCTTCCATTTTCACTTCTCCTTCTAAGAATGTCAGCTGGGTAACTGTTAACAAACAACAAACTGTATGTCCCTTCAGTACGCAGCAGAAAACGTCACATATATGGTTGAAGACAGAAGTTTACATACACTCATGAAGGGCATGAATGTCAGATTAATACAGTGGTGCCCCAGGTAACGAATGCTTCTACTAACGGGTAACAAATAAAACCATTGGCCAAAATGTGTCCGGGCTAACAAAAATGATTCGGTTTATGAACTCTGTATTATGGGAAAGATTCAGGTTATGACTTTCTGCCTGCCACAAACTGGAAACTGTTGGAACACCAGTGTTACTGTCCAGAGTGAAACAAGTTTTACATCACCATGGGCTGCACAACACCAGGGTGCTGACCAAGAAAAAAAGCACATGCTCCAAACAGAGACCTTCAAGCTTGACTGAAATTTGCAGATGCCCACATGGAAAAAGCTAAATGCTTCTGGAGAAAAGTTTTATGGTCGGACAAGTCAAAGGTTGAAATATCTGGCCACAATGATAAGCAGCATGTTTGGAGGTGTCAATGTGAGGCTTTCAGACCTACTGTAAGAACACTGTACCAACTGTCAAACATGGTAGAGGTAGCATCATGCCCTGGGGCTGTTTTTGCTGCCAGTGGTACTGGTGCACTGCACAAAAGTGGAGTGCACCTCCAAATTCTTCAACCTCACCTCAGATCAAGAGGTAGATGGCTGAAACTTGGACACAATTTAGTGTTCCAACAGGACAATGATCCCAAACACATCAAAACTGGTTTTGGAATGAATAAAGCAGCTAACATTAATTCTCTGGAATGGCCCTGCCAAAGCCCGATCTCAACGTTATTGAACATTTGGGCAATATTCTTAAAAGCCAGGCCCGTGCCAGGACACCAACCATTTTAGATCAATTCTACCAATTCTGCCAAGAAGAATGGTTAAATATCCAGGCCTAATTATGCCAGTCGCTTCTTGATGGCTACAAAATAGAATCTAGCTGAGGTGAAACTTGCTAAGGCACATTTAACCAAATATTAGTCAAGGCCTGTGTACATATTTGAGCCTGTATATATAATTTTGACCCTGTGTAGCCTAAAGAAATCTAAAATAAATTCAAACTTTAACAATCCAATTCATGTTTTTGCAAGTCACTGAAGATGTACATTGTATAATTATTCCACCCTGGAAAAAGAACGGTTCAAATAAGTCATTAAAAGCCCATGATTAATATAAAATTCATGCCCATGATGAGAATACAATAGAGTTTATTCATCCCTTTCTGGGAAATTCATAAGTGTATGTAAAATTTTCATCTTAACTGTATGTCTGTTAACTATTTTTGCTTGTTACAGGTTTGAGCAGTAATGGCTTTAATAACATTAATAGCTCATTGTTATTGTGTTAAATGCAGTTTATGATGTATCTGGGTCAAATGTGACTAAAATGTGCATTTTATTTCAGAAATCAAACTGATACTGATGCTGCTACTGTGCAGTGTGTGCTGTATTTGCTGTTATTGTTGAGTTTGGTTCAGATGTGACCAACATGTTTATTTTTTTATTTCCAAAGAAAAATATGGCTTTGTTATAGCTGCTGTGATTCCCTTGGTTTTTTTGCAGTGGAAGCTGTTTTTTTTTGTTTTTATGTACAGTGTGAGATGTGTCTGACTCAGATGGGGCAGAATTTAAAAGTGAAACAATAAATAAACACTGCTTGTTTTTCATGACATTCAGTGTTTCAGTACGTATTTGTTACCAACCACGAAAGACTTCCAACTCAACCATATTTCTTGGTTTTTAAACATTGCCCATTTGAATCTGCAATTGAGTATCGCGGATGGTCTCACTGAAATAATGTATACCATAGTTATCTTTTTGTATAACAAACTAATCCGCATTTTGAATGTGATCTGATGTTGCGAGGGTCTGGAGTTTCTTATTATCTGTTGCTTTACTGACGTTTCTATGATAAAATACAACTGCAGGTCATAAGGGCGGTTTATTACCATCGCTGTATACAGCTGGCTGTCTCAGCTCAGGTGGGTGCTGCTGTGGCTGGGGGAAGAACTCCCTTGGAATGGGTCCAGCTGGTTTTCTATGTGCCATGTCCCCTTCTCCTCCGAGGACCCTGGGGTGGCGGGCAGCCATTGCACTCCAGTGAGGGTTCTGGAGACGCATGATGACAGAGAGAGGGATGGGCGTGCGCTGACGGGCCTGAGTAGCAGGAGGAATCGAAATCCTGGAGATGATGGGCTGTGAGTGGAAAGGGGAGTAGTTGGGTGATGAAACATCTGGAGGTACTGCTATACGTGTGTTACGAGGAAGAGAACCATAGGACTGGTGGGACTGAGGGTGAAAATCCTAGAAAGACAAAGAGGAAGAATACAGTGCATCACTGGTAATTCTAATCCACAAAGTGAGAGAATTGTGTAATGTGAAAAATGTGACAGAGTCATTATACTACACACCTTTTTGGCACTTTGTGAAGGAGGAGGACCATCCAGGTTAGATTCTCTCCAGCTGCTGTTTGGCACAGATGGCCGCAGCCACTCCGTCTCTGAAACAGCAAAGAGTTCATGTAAAACAGAGTCCAGGCAGAGACAGATGCTGCACGAGGTCAGGATCTACATTTTTAACCCTGGGCCAATTCCAAAGCTGTGTAATCGAGGCAGAGCAGAAAGAAACGAATCAACTAACTGTCATAGGTGTGGTGAGGTTTTCTCTCGTAGGACACGTCCAGATCTGTCTCGTTCCACTTGCCAGGAGCCTTTTGCCTCTGCACACCCTCTTCTAAATGAGAAATACAAAGAATGAAAGAGAGACACTGAAAGAAATACAGCAGAGAGTGATGTAACAAAAGCAAAAGAAACACTCCAAGGAAAAAATCCATCCTTCCATTTCTCACGCACATTTGAAAATTAAGATATTTAGAAATATACGCTTTCAGTTTACTTTCGCTGCTGATTAATTGCAGCCACTTACCAGGTGGTCTGAAATTTCGGGGCAGGGTGCTGCTCCCAGGACGATTGAAAGACAGTGGTGATTGGCTTCTGTCCGGCCGAGGCGACCTGAGCCCCATCTGGGTGCTGTCGTAAGGGCTCAGCAGGTTGGAGGAGGGATGGAAAGGGGCAGGTCGAGATGGCTGATCAAAAGGAACAGCCATGGGACTCGGAGAAGGACTTCTCTCCATGTAACTGGATGAACCTCGTGGACTTCTGTCGTAGCGAGGAGGAGACTGAGATCGAGATGACTGATCAAATGAAATAACCATGGGGTTTGGAGAGGGGCTTCTCTCTATGTTACTGATAGAGACTCGAGGGTTCCTGTCATACCGAGGAGGGGAACTTGTCCTCTGTGGGCCAAATGAGTAACTTTCAGAAACATTTCGAGGAAGTGGAGAATGAGTTCTCTCAATGTTGGGGGAGGAGAGAGGGTTGTTGGAATACAGTGGAGAGCTCGGTGTGTTTTTAGATTTAATGAAGTCCTTGGACTGAAAAGGCTTAGAGCTGAGGCTGCCATTACTGGTGCCACTTTTCTCCTTTGCAGTGATAGAGCTGCTGGATTTCACACTGGACAGAGGTTCCTCTCTGTAGAATGCAGGGCTGGTCTGTAGAGAAAAGAGCAGAATTTATTATGTAGGTATAGAACTACAAGACAGTAAAACAGGGCCATTATATTGACAAGTTCAATCAGATGTGTCCATCATAATCTGTTCATGTAGTTATTTCATTTTCAGCAGTGAGGAGAGATAAGCCCTGAGTCTTGAGAACTGGTCGTGAAATATTGTGTTTTAAAAGTCAGTGGGAATAACCAGAAATGTCTGTTTGCTTTAGGTTAGTGGTAATAGCTAAACGTAACTTCCTATAACTGGTCCCAAAGCTTAAAAGCATCCAAAAAGTGTCTCCATGGTTCTATTTGGTCTGGATGGAGACTATGTTTTTTTGGTTGGGTCCACAGACCGCTGGCTCTGTGTTGTAGTCGGACTTCACAATTTGCAATTTGGTTCAGATCAAACTGCAAAGTCTGACAGTTAAGAACAGATAAAATGAACTTTCAAAAGTGAGTACTGTAAATGTAACGGTGCTGACTGACAGAAACAGACATTCAATTCAATTCTATTCAATTTTATTTGTGTAGTGCCAATCATAATCGCTGAATATCTCTAGGCACTTCACAATTCGACCTCATGACTATACAGAGAGTAAACCCAACGGAACCACTGAGAGCAAGCCAAAGGCGACAGGGAGGAAAAACTTCTTTTAACAGAAGAGAAAAACCTCCAGACGAATCAGCGGCTCAGGGTAGGCGGCCATCTGCCATACTGATACATGTAGAAATAGAGCAAACTGCTGTGAAATATACAAACCCAATTCTAAAAAAGATGGAATGCAAATGAAATGTAAATAACAACAGAATGCCATATGTGAGCACATGCTTGAAAAATGACAATGTATTCAACTGACCACAGAACAATTTCCATTTTGCCTCAGACCATTTTAAATGAACTTTGTCCCAGATCAGACAGTGGTGTTTCTGGATGGTGTTCACATATGTCTTTTTGTTTACATGATACAGCTTTAACATGTATTTGTGGAATGTATGGTGAACTGTGTTCACAGACAGTGATTTCTGGAAGCGTCCCTGAGCCCATGCAGTGATTTCCAGTAGAGAATCATGTCTGTTTTTAATGCAGTGCCGCCTGAGGGCCCCAATATCACCAGCATCCAGTTCTGACTGTCAACCTTCCTCCTGATTCTCTGAATCTTTTGATGATATTGTACACTGTAGATGGTGGATCTTCAAAGTCTGAGACATTTTACATTGAGGAACATTTTTCTGCAATTGGTCCACAATTTTTAGATACAGTATATCACGTATTGGTGAACCTCTGTCCATCTTTATATCTGAGAAGTTCTGTCTCTCCAAAAAGGCTCCTTTTATACCCAGTCATGTTACTGACCTGTTACCAGTTGACATAATTAGTGTCAGATGCTCCTCTAGTTGGTTTTGATTTGTGCCAATTACTTTTCAGCCTTTCATTCAAAATGAGCTCATATTTACCATGGAATGGTAAAATTCCTCAGTTTCAAATCATTGAATTCTGTTTTATTTTACATTTTATACATCCGAGGTTTTTTGGAATTGGGGTTGTAAACGATAGGCAGACATAAGCATGTGAAGATTATTAGCCATGTTATTCTGACTGAGTTTGTATCTGAAAGAGAGAACTTACGGTAATTATGCCATAACACAGATGCATGTAAACAATGAGCTTCAAACTCTGTTCAGAGTGAAACTCAGAAAGTGTGCACTTTCTGGTCCACCGCTGCCTCCTGCTGTAGATCATCAGAATTCAGTTTTGAATTTAATAACTACACTAACTGGAGAAATCTTTGGCACATAAGAGAACAAGAACAAGAGGTGGTGTCTGTACCTGAGATGTTGTGGTGTTGTCATCGGAGGAAGCCTCTTTCATCAAGGAGCTAAACTCTCTGGATAACTCATCTGCTGTAGCCAGTGATGCATTCAGATCATCATTTATGGCCTGGACTGAATTAAAACCACAAGAGAACAGCAAATAATTATCTTAAGGATTTACAAGTACGCAGAGCCAAAACAGACAAATAGCGCAAACTTACATAGCATGCTGCTGCCAAAGCTTGCCTGTGAAGTCATGGTAGCAGCGTTTGGCCCCTGAAAAATAAAATGCCAGCGCTGTTAGGAGAAAAGTCTCACACCGCCTTCGACAAACAGGCTGTGCTGTTTTATTCCATGAGACCAAAGCTTTAGGTCAACGTTTGATGCAGCAATATGTGGTGTCTTCAAACAGACCATACTCAGTGGTATCTAACTCCACCCCATCCCTCTGACTACAGGTTCAAAGCTCTCTCACCCCTGCAGGCGCAAAGACAACCTGAGATTGTGCGACATAAACGCTGTTCCTGTCTAAACAAGCTACAGCTTCCTCATACCTTGCAAATGGATACAGATCATTGCAGGCATGCCTGACACGTCCATGAGAGCTCACAGCATTACACAGTTGCTTACTGACTAATCCATGTGAGACCAGGCTTTTCACCTTGACACCATGTATGACTGACAGGGGCATTATACAGCTATTTAAGAGGATGATGATTATACTAGTACTCCAGGCGGATGGTTGTGCCAAATAATAATTAGTGCAGTGATTTAAATTACATGTGACGTATTATGCAAAACAACAAAATAAAAATAATTTGCATAAAGGCACTGGTTATACTGGTTGGATTTATGTTCATTCATTTAGCGATATAACATAGATAAAATGACAAAGACAAATGTCCCTCCCTCTCTTTTGATATGCTGAACACCAGACTGAAGGAAGGATATTGTGGGAAAAAAACTGTTTTTATTTGTTTTTTCATTAAAAAGCAGGTCTAGGGCTCTGAAAACAATGTCAAACACTCAAAAGCAGAGTATTTATTTAATCTGACCTAAAACAAGTCATTGTGATTTATTTGTTTTTGTGATGTCACAAATACAAAGTTACTGCCATCAGTCATTCCTCCAGGACCACTAGAACCATCAGAAACCATCAGGATCATTCTGCACCTTCACAAGACATCTACATGACGGTATCCATGGCACTGACAGAAGAGCTGAAAGTGGTGAGTTTACATGGCTGGTACAACAAACAATGGGTGTGAAACATAAAATATATACTAGTGCTGTGACAGACTTACATTACGTTGTTAAACAGGTACAATACGAATCCTCTGATGGTCAGTTTATACACTCAATGGATTTAATAACACATCACTCTATTTTTGGCCCAATTTGTGAAGAGCTTTTCTCACTTAATAAAACTAATACAAATACATGTATGATTGTCTTTATGATTATTCCAACGTGTGGGAATTATTCATGTCTGACTGATTATTGTGAGTCATCCAGTGTCTCAGAATACACTTTTAGGGAATAACTCTTAATGTCTTAATGTGCAACCAATCTCAAATGACTACTCCTCTGTCAAACACACCCAACCCTAGAGAAAGGAACCAAAGCTTCAGAGAAAATTACATCTGTAAGAATGCCATGACTGAGGCAACCTGACCGGGATAGTGCCATTGGAATGCTGGAGGCAGGGCGGACCACCAAGTTGCCAAAGCAGTAAATGTCCATCACTCAACAATAGTGCACTTATACCAGTGTTCTCTGTCCAGAGCAGGGGTAGGCAAATCCAGGCCTCGAGAACCGGTGTCCTGCAGGTTTTCCAACTGTCCCTGCTCTACCCACTGTTGAGTCCCTGCATCAGGTGTGTTCAGTTAGTCAGAAGCTGGAGGATAGTGGGCGGGGCTGAGGCAGTTGGAAAACCTGTAGGACACTGGCTCTCAAGGCCTGGATTTACCTACCTCTGGTCCAGAGGAACAACAACAGACCAACCACGACCTGGACGACCACATGTAACAACCAGAAACCAGGAGCCCCACGTCCACCTCTTACACCTCCGAAACAGGTTCATTATGTTTCAGATGGAGACAAGCAATTTAACCCTAACTGATGCAGTGAGTCGCTTCTCATTTCTTAAACAACCATGTCAAAGACACAGCCAATGGTTGTGGAATAAATGTTAATCTGTTTCAGAAGGGTCAAATTATTGGCATTAAGCAAAGAAAACATGGAGATGCATGAAACTAATAAAACTGGGTTAAGAACTGTCCACCACATTAAAAACTGGAAGGATAGTAGGGAACCATTATCTTCGAGGAAGAAATATGATCAGAAAAAAATCTTGAATGATCACAATCGGTGATCACTTAAATGTTTAGTGAAATCAAATAATAAAAAAAACCACAGTAGACCTTAGGGATATGTTTAATAGTGAAAGTAAGACCATTTACATACAAACAATGTGAAAGAATTCAAGACATTGGGCCTAAACAGCTTTAAGAAATTCACTTATCAATGAGGATAATTATGAAAAAAGGCTTGATTTGCTAGGGAGCATAAAGATTGGACTCTGGAACTATGGAAGAAGGTCATGCGGTCTGATGAGTCAGATTTACCCTGTTCCAGAATAATGGGGCATCAGGGTAAGAAGAGAGGAGGATGAAATGATCACCCATCATGCCTAGTGTCTACTGTACAAACCTGTGGGGGCAGTGCTATGATCTGGGATTGTTGCAGCTGGTCAGAAATTTAAAATCCTTAAATTTTCAGTGCGCCTTATGGTCCAGAAAATACAGTATGTTATATTGTGCTAGGAGCCAGTCGTTTGTAGTGGTAGAGATGAGCAGAAGAAATCAAGACTCAGAGGTGAGCGTAAGGGTTTTGTGTAAAAACACTGAGTTCTCTACATAGAATTAGTGTTGTTGCTGTAATCATGGACATGGCAAATAAAACAAATGAGCAGCTCTCAGCACAAAACATACTCTTCACATGAGCACAAGACCATGCATAAATCCTCCATATTTAACCTTTACACTAATTATGTAGTCTTGTTTAAAAAGTACAGTGTTTGTTTCACTACAGTGGCAAACAGGGGTCAGCAACCTTTACACTCTCAAGAGCCATGTTTGGACAGAAAGTAAAAAAGATATGTGTTTAAAGCTGCAACAAATATTCCAACTCTTTATGCACCACGACGTATGATGCATGTTTTAGCTGGCAACATGTTAAACCCGGTTTATTATTTTATACTGTTTTTGTTCATTTTAATTCATTTGATTCATTAATTCGTTCATGTTTCTTTATTTTGCAGGTTATCTGGTTAATTTTTTGTTCACTTTTGTTCATGTTTAAAATTATTTTATTCATCGTTGGGAATTTTGGTTCATTTCCCAGATTTTTTTGGGGATCGTCTCACTAGGTTTTATATTTCTTAATTTTCTTTTTTATATTCTTTTTCATTTTCTTAAATATTTGTTATTTTTTTATTCTTTTCATTCAGTTGATTTAGTATTTTAATCAGTTTTGTGATTTGGTTTGGTTCATTTTCTTATTTTTTTTATTATATTTGATCATTTATTATATAGTTCACACCTGCTCATTTTCTTGATTAGAGTGACAACACATAATTAGCCTAAAAGATATTCCATCCTATTCTGTATATTTTCTTAAACATTTGACTCATTTTTTATGCATTTGGTATAACACTCTATCCTGTTTTTGTGCTAAAGTCACCAAAACAATATCTAAGAGAAAGATACAGCATCTTTCATTTAGATTGTATATGTAAAAGGACCGAACATATATAGCACTAGTTCTATTTATAGTTACATTTTGCGCCTCATTCTAGTGATTGTTTTGGTTCATGACGTGTTTAAAGGGGCAGGGAAACGGCCTTGTAGTATGTCTGGATAAGATAAAGGACATATTAGACTCAACTGAAACCTGTTCTGAAGATAGTAGTGTTTGTCCATTTTGTGGTTAATAAAATCAATCATGGGAGTTCAAGTTTCACTTCTGCACCTGATATCGGCAATAAAATGAGTAATGGACACTGACACTTGGGAAACGAGTCGACTGTCACTCAGCAGCTCGGCTTGTACACAGTAAACACTCAAGGGCTCTATGAGTTATTTGAGTTTCCTCTGTGCTGTGATGCCATATACTATAGTTTTCTTTTCACTTTCCTCATTGATATCGTACATTTTCATTCATCTACAAGGCATTTACAAAGGAATAACACCTACAATATAGCATGGCTTTTTAAAAATTGGACTTTACTTAACAAACTTACAGTTCATTTAATCTCACTTGTTAATTTTTGTATAAAAAGGGAAGAATGCCACAACAAGTGCACTTGTCGGTGTTCATTATTTGGTTCAATACACCAATTTCTCATTAAAAAGTTTTTTTTTTTTACTCCAACACAATGACAACCAACATTTGTTTTCTACAGCATACAGGATTTTTCTACAATTACAAGGCAAAGGTGCTGCAACCAATTGTTTTGCCACATAAACCAAATTAATATAACAAACATTGCACTGCAAGACTTACTCGAAGGACTTGTCATTGATACACCTTCATTCATAAGGCAATTTTGGGACTACTACCTTCATACATTTCCACCTTAATTGCTCTGAGAAATGCTAAATCCTACTCTCTTCGTTCACAAGATCACTTGTTTCTTTCTGTCCCTTATGTTTACTCTGCACCTTATGCATGCTATATGTTACAGAAAGGCTGGAAACTAACTGATTTAATTTCTTTGAGCACTTTTAAATCCAAACGGAGAGTTTCTGAGGCCAATTCCACAATACGCACTTGTTTATCATAATGTGTTTATCTGTGTAAATATGTACTTGGCCAGGACTCCCTTGGAAAAGGGTTTTTTTTTCAATAGGATATTTACTAGTTAAATAAAGGTTAATAATAAAAAAATTATGGTTGCGGTTGGTTCCCATGTAATGACTGTTGCAAGCTGTGTTTTAACTGGACAACTGGGGGACTCAGGGGCTGCTCCGCAACAAAAAGCATAAAACACTAAAAATATAGCCAGTTTGTTGGGTAGAGTGCACAGATGCAGTGCTGAAGTAAAAGTATGGTGACTCAAGTAGAAGTACTAAATAATAAATACATTGGAATAAGTAAAAAATAAAAAAAGTACACAAGTGGGTAACTTCAGAACATGGAATTTATTCCACTCCAATAAACTGCCCTCCCTATGGGGATTTTAGTCATTTTTATTAATTTACATGTTTATTTTGATCATAATATTAATGATTTTGTTGATTTTTATCAACAAGATACACAAAATGAGCAAAAATAAGCAGCAAAATGGGTGAAAAAAATTAACTAAAAAATGAACAAAAATAAAGGAAATAAGCAACAAAATGAACAAAATAATCAAGAAAAAATAAAATAAATAAAATTTAACAAGTGACATAATGAATAACTGCCATTACTGGTGTAAAGCAGGATTTTTAGACACAAAAAGGTACATCATCTAAACAAAGCGGTTGTATTGGGGGGTAGGGGGCAAATGGACATTTTATAAATATTGATGGGAATTCCCCCATACCCCCTGAAATCTACAGCTACTCTATGTGTTAGGGTACAGTGATGTGAGAAGTCTTGAAACCACTAAGGGTAGAAAATGAATGAATGAATTAATGTAGGCTTATAACTGAAGAACTGGAATGACAAAATCCATATGAATGTGGGCTGATGTCATTCGACCAATAACACTGTGTTGCTTACTTATTATGTGTCTTAACTTTTACTCATATTTGGTGGTTTCGGGAGAGTGTGGGGGTAGCCAAGCCAGTTCCCGCCCTTGTACCAAAGAGGAAATGCCTTGGTCATCTACAGTTATGTGGAAATTAACACAAAGGTTTTAGCCAATGACAATTTTCTCTTAAATCCCACATTCACATAACCACTGTAACCACAGCACCCATGTTCTCCAGAAACCAGGGGAAATCCCAGATATAATTGGCTGCTCTGATCTAATTATATATATATATTACAACACTACAGTTTTTATGCACACTATTGATTCGTAACATGTGTACTACCCAAGGGTTGGAAACGCCTCCTTCAGTGTTTTTTCTTTCTCTTAAAAAATTATTTTCAACATTGTCCATTAATACTAAATTCATCCAAGCTGTGAAAAAACATGTATTTCCATACACTATGTAGTAAGCAAAAAAGTGTTAAACAACCCAGAACATGTTGTACATTTGTCAAAAGTAGACACATTTAGCTTCGATGACAGCTTTGCATTCTCTCAAGAGATTCATGAGGTCGTCCCCTTTCACTTCACAGGTGTGTCTGGTCAAGAGTTTATTTGTGCCATTTCTTGTCTTCTTAATGTGCTTTAGACCATAAATTGTGCATTGGAAGAGTCAATAGCCCCATTAGTACTACTACAACTACTGTACAAATACATATTTACCTCTGCCAAGGAGAGGTGCAGGTTATTTTTTTGCCAACATTTGTATATTAGCTAGTTAGCAAGATTACTCAAAATGTTACAAATGGATTTTGATTAAATTTGCAGGAAAAGTGTGAAATAGGATGAGGAACAGATGATTAAATTTCAGTGGTGATACAGATCACCATCTCAGCACAGAGCAATTTTTTGTGCTTGGCTGAAGGTGTTTCAACAAAGATGTGATTGCCAATCACTCACTTGCCAACCAATCCAAATCGACAGGAGGCAGGACATAGGAAGTAAACAGTGTCAACTTCTCTGCACCATGATGGAGGCAAACTGACTGACAACTGAGTTTATGATCTAACACTGATTTTATGAAGGAAGTGAAAGCCCCGGACATCCATTGCAGTTTGAAAGGTTACTGTGTGAAAAGGACATTTTTATGTGATGCAGTGATGCAGCCACGGATGCGTCTCCAACTCATTCACGGGATTACTCTGTGACTATGTGAGTATCAATGTAAACAGTGAACTTTGGGCATTGTGTGCCAGGATGTCATTCAATTCAAGGCTGTTCTCTGTACTGTGCCCCAAACCCCTACAAATGCAGTGGGCACTAAAAACGTTCCCTGTGGACCTTGGCAGTGATAATATCATCTGGGAGAAATGGCCTGCCAAGGCGAAGGTCTGTGCCCTCTGAGTGCTTTGTAGTTTGACCAGAAACAATAGAAAGAAGAAATAAAGATCAACCAATGCAAAAAAATCCTCAGAACTTTTAATGTGCCTGCAAGAGCAGTCACTAAAACCATCAAACGTTGTGATGAACCTGGCTCTCATGAGGAGCATCCCTGCTTTCTGAGGCTGGAAATTCTAATAAACATCTTTGCTGAAGCAGAGATAGCTCTTCATGAGAGACAGTTTTATCACAGTATTTTATGACTAAATGTGTGCACATCGGAGAATCTAAAATGTGAAACATGTTTATATTTATTTCACTTTTTATCTACCTTGGAACCATTGAAAGTTCTTAATTTGTTGTTACATCTAGTACCTATATGTTTTAAATTTCTTCCTAAAAATCACTCTTGTTTCTTCGTTACCTTTATTTCTTGAGCTTTGCTGTCTGTTTTTAATGTTGCACACAGTATATTTCTGTAAGTACACAGCTGACGACAAACGCAGTGATATTCGTTGTATGTTACAACAGACGTGATGATTAAAACTGGATGATTCTCAGTCAGAGGTGACATCCTCATCACTAGTTGAACATTAGCCATGGGACACAAGACAGTTACACAACACCGTTAACGTGAAGGGTTGAGTACAGACAGATAATAACTGTTCTTCAGTAGTGTATTCTTGTGAATGCTGCTAGCGTTTCTGTCAGGTTGCAGGTCCACATTCCTCACCGCTCCTCCCAGTGACACATTCAGCTCTCACACACACACACACACAGCCACCCACACACACACACACACACACACACAGGCACTGGCTGAAACACTTATCGCTGCCAAGTGCAGTTCACACTGAGCAGATTAGACTCTCAGTGATTCACAGGGGTCAGTTCTATCACTAAGTCTCCTCTTCCTGCCCTGTAACTCACAGACTCCACCCTTTACTCCCATGGACACTATTCTACGTCATAATTCCTTCGTTAACTCCTTACTGTTTATTTGGTGAAGGTAACTGTGGTAATTTTGGTGTTAACAAGGCTACAGTAGTTGTTCTAATGTATATATTGGTTTATATGAAACTTGCTGGAGAGGTCTGGCACCGGCCACGGGCGAACCTCTAAAATTTTGGAACTGGAGAAAAAGTTGGATTGAATTTGTAACAAATCACCAATATGAGTAAGGTGTTTTAGTGGTAATGCTTTAGTAACACATGGGTGTGTTTGTATGTTAAAGGCTCACTATGGATGATCTCTGTGTACTTATATGAAGTTCATGTGGGAGTCAATTTTATGCTGGGAGTGTCTGACCTGCTGACTCTGATCTGTAACAACAACAGTTTGGAGCTGACTACTTTATAGAGGAGCAGGGATGATTTTTCTGTAAAAATCCTTATGCATCACACTGATGTCAATGTAAACTTAACGTAAGTACATGAGTATGTGGAAATATTATTTATTGAACCGTCAAGGATATTATAAAATACTAGAACAATAATTTCAATCTGATGTGTCAGATATAAATGCATCATAATGTGTTTATGCAGTTCTCTGAGGTCACATCCCTCCTGATCTTAGGCTACCAAACTCTAATCAACTCATTCTTGATTCTAACTTTGTGAAATTTTATGGCAAATTGAGACTTCCTGTCAAATCATTTCTAGGATACAGTATAGTATCTAAAGCCGGCTGCACATAGAGAATCACGACTGATCCCAACCCAACTCTATGAGTTCGGTCGTCTGGTACACACAACAGAACATACCTTGCACACAGCTGCAGATTGCCACCATGACTCACGCCTGGTAACTGCCACCATCTATCGACAGTAAACATCGATTGCGTCATGCCACCTGTTGTTTAGATGTCCAACCATTATAAAAGTCACAAAGTTGAGTCATGACCACCGCACATTGCCAAGATTGAGTCCTGGTGATTCAACATGTTGAATCGGCACGATTTCTGTTGGGACGCCCTCGAGACCGAAAAATCTGGGTTTGAAACCACTGCACATCAGGCAGATTTCCAGCTGGGTTGGGATGAGGTGAGTCGCATTTCTCTGTGTGAGATGGGCTTTAAATATAACAAGGACAGATTGACAAACCTGTACTTTGAGAAGCATGGACACATCCACAAAAGTATATCAGATATCCTCTGCTGTAGGTGTGTAAGATTTACAGGGATTTAGACAGATCTAGTTACAGAAATTGAATGTTTTCATTTGTGTATAATCACCTGAATAATACTAGTCATTAGTGACTTATTGCTCCGTTTCCAATGATGCATCATTTCAAACTTGGCTTGGTTTTAGCAACAGGACATTTCCACTGTGCTGGATTTGTTTCCAGTGTACTGGTAATGGTGATGGTACTTCTACTTCAGTTCAACTACAGCCACAAACAAGGCAACAGTGATTGAGGAGGAAACTTACAACAGTGCATTACAACCACTGAAATACACTGATCAGCTGTAACATTATGCCCTGGCAGGTTAAGTGGTCATAGTGTCAATTACCCTATTCCAGTGTAATCTCTGAGTGGGTAGGATATAAGAAGCTCCAAGCGAACATTTAGTCTTTCAAGTTACTGCATTTGAAACAAAAAATTGGGGAGTGTCAGAATGCAAGCAACCTAGACAAGGACCGCATTGTGATGTCAAGACAACTGGGTCAAAGCATCTCTAAAACTGTGGGTCTTGGTCGGTGGTCCTGTTGCTGCAGTGGACAGAATCCCAGGAGGATGGAAGGACAACTGGATCCAGTAGAGGATCTGAGGGACGAAAACATTACAACCGCATAATGCTGTGTAGGTTGCGCCTTTTCATTCCAGAACAGCTCTAACCCAAGACAGGAGCTCTACCAGACCTCTGAACGCTGCTGTGATAATTGGCAGTACATTACACATTAGACATTACACATTAGACATTATAATGACACATACTTGGACCTTCATGAATCTAACCTGTTTTCACACATTTCACAAATGCTCAGTTGGATTGAAATCTGGTTGTTCCTCCCTAGACCACTGTTGTTGAGGTACTATCCACTGCAGACTAGAACACACAACAAGATCTTTAGGTTTGCATGCAATGACCCAGTCATGTACCATCACTATTGGGTTGTTGTTAGAGTTTTTCAGATACTTACATAGTCTGGACAACGTGCTGCTTTCAGTATACCAACTTTGAGGCAAAATGTTCACTTGCTGCCTAACACACCAGCCA
Organism: Pseudamia nigra; assembly: GCA_029823295.1. Classification (NCBI taxonomy): domain Eukaryota; kingdom Metazoa; phylum Chordata; class Actinopteri; order Kurtiformes; family Apogonidae; genus Pseudamia; species Pseudamia nigra. The sequence goes on from JAQQAE010001726.1 coordinate 17,025, forward strand.
TTGACAAAAGCCACTGGAACAGTATAACCACCATCATGACCACTTCACTGGTTAGTGGTCATAATGTTAAGGCTGATTGGTGGTACCCTCTGGATCACTTGAAACTACAAACCTAGGAGGGACCACAAACAATATCTCATACTATGGTACCTCGTTGTAGCTGGTTCTATGTAGTGAAAATGTGCCGACTCAAACAGATTTGAGCTGATATTGTTGGTGCTAAGGGTATTTAGAAAGAGATGTTATCTACAGGGAGAGTAGTGGGACATTCCATTTACCTCAGAAGTTAAAGGTCAAAATTGAGAGTGACGTAAACTCAGAGCTGATTGCATTCCAGCTGCTAAGTCAGGAAAACATGGATGCGTGCTGGAAGAATGGGTCGTTCGGAGCATAGTCAACTTCCAAACAAATATGCAGTCTTCCTGATAGACACTGCACTATGCCATTTTGCACATACAAACAGCATAGTAACATGCAATGCATCAAAAAGAACTGTACTATATGTATGAATGACATAATATGAAAAAATACAACAAAAAGTAGCAGCGTTCATTCACTTGTTGTGAGTGGCAGCTGGGGTTGCTCATTTTTTCAGAGGTGGACCTCTGAATTGAGGGTACATTCCAGGTGAAATTTCTCACAAGGAATTGAAAAATTCAATCTTCCAAGTGCAACTGGAAGATTGAATATCATAGCCATATCACAGCAGGGTGAATTCCACATGACAGTGCATGACAATGAGTCATTTGCTACGTTTGACTGTGAGCCAGAGTTAAAAGCCAAACAGACAAACTAAACACTGGGTCTGACAAAAGTGTACAGGAGGGCGAGCTGAGGGTAGCACGCTGATATGAGCAACTTCATCATAAGATGCCACTAAACGTTAATCGCTGAACCTTTAAGAAGAGACTATTTTTAAAGCTGTAGTAGCACAATGTTGAGAATAGGTGATTCGTTTGCTGTGTATGTCTTTTTTTCCATTTCAACGCTGCAAACTAAAGCATGTGATGGAGTTCGAGGAATGCAGGGCGTCATGGTGATATGTATTTTTAGTGTGTCCTTAGTTGAACCTATTGAACATGCCAACTTCTACTTGATGCATTTTAAAAGGTAAACATGCAAGAGCATGGCTTGTTCACTCTTGGTTATATCAGTGATTTAGGAAGGGGTTAATAAAGACTTCCTGTGGCTGATTTGAATGATAACCAGATGAACTGGTTCAGACGCCTCTAACCCTTCAGTAGACAACATATCTGTATGTAACATTGTTTACTGGTAGAAGCAATGGAGAGCTGCAGAGCATGATCACTTTCCCTTCTTTGACTTGCAGACATTCAAGGTTTTGTTGCTGAAAAAAAAAATGTCATTGTCTTTTCAGTTTGAAGATCATGTTATAATTTTGACAATAGATATTTTGCAACTATTTCTGGGTCATTCCATATAAAATCAAAAATTTCTGACAAAAGTTTCCACACAAACTTGTCAGATTTAGATGAAATTTTTTGCACAGTAACTACAACATATTTAATGAAACTATACCAAATCTTTCTTTGATCAGGCAAAACCTTTTGAGTTACAGACTTTTGAAGTAGACAGAGGTAGGTTGAAATTTGGGGCTTCAAATTCATATCATTTTTTTTCTGTCACTTTTGAATCTCATAACTTTGTGTGTGATAAATGGTAGATGGATGAAAATTTCAGGCTGTAAAGCAGTGGGTAATGACCCAGGCTGTTCAATGAGGCTGATATAGAATTAACTTCACGTTGTAATCCCACCGCTTGGCTGCTGGGGAACTGTTCAACTGGCTCCAAGAAGCCTTTTTTCCATAGAGATGCATTGGCCTTCTATCTGAAAATACTAAGCAAATAAATTTTTGTCATGAGTCATTATGGTCTCAAACGTTTTATTTGGACCCTCTAATAAGTAATGCGGTGGTCCATGTAAGTGTAAGTGTTTACACTAACAACACTGTAACATGACTTTGTTTGACACTACATGGTGAAGTTTTACTGCGTCAGTAAGCTAGCGGCGAATGTTAGCTCCCCCATGAGTCCCCTGGTATGAACGCTCAGTTAGCCCCACTGCCGTTCATCCAAATATGGTTACATTCTGTTTTTGGCTCCAAAATGGCAGCCAGGAAGTGACAACCCGATTGGCCTCAAAATAGCCCTTCAGAAACTAGTGAGTGACGTCATGTTCACTTTGTCCACTAATATATACGTACAGCCTATGGTGTAAAGACACATACCAGCTCTGTTGAAAACACTAATTATAATACTGACACGTGCATTTGGGGTCCCAAAACATGAAGTCAAACTTTGAACATTTTTAATTGTGATTTTCTTACATATAGCTTTGTATATATGTAAGTTTCACAAACAGAGCTATGACCAGTTTAATGACTAGGATACAGAGAAATAACAATACAGTACATATGATTACCCTGCATTTATGATTCAATTTTATAATTACAGGGTGATGAAAACTTAATTTTGGGCAATCTTTAACCACTCAATGTGGTGGGATTGCTTGTTAGTAGATGGAAACTTGGTCATTTGAAAGAACTTGTCTTTATCTACATTTTGATACTAAAATGAACTTCAAACCATGAATCCTTCTGTGTGAAAAAAAGTTACAAAATTAGCTGATTATCATACTTTCTGGGGCGTCATGCAGGAGCCACTTGTTGAACTTATGGTAGACTATTATTTGATCCAGAAAGCCTCAATGAAATTAAAATATTTGTGTATTCTTTGTTCTCCTCACAGTACAATAACAAACCTGTAGTAAGGCCCAGTCATACCAAAGGTCATCATCAAATGTTATTGCTGTGCAAATAGGAAAGGTAAACGAAGGAGCCATGACGAGAATGCAGGCACAGACCCATAAAGCAACATTTCAGGAACAATAGACATGTGGGCAAAGTATATGCATAGCGTTAAATTAAAGGCAATTCTTTTGAATGATTTGAGGCTGAAATGACAGCTGTGACCACTGCTTTGACCTACTGCTGATCTTTGGTTGTTTTCTCAAGCAAAGCTTCTTTTAAAACTTCAGATACTTTCTTTCCAGTGCTTTGATTACAAAGTCAGCTGGAACGACCATCTTGAGAATCAAAAATTCACTCTTGAGTGGCAAAGGAAGAGAAAAACAGAAGATGAAAACATTAAAGAGTCTTTAAAAAGTCTCTGCATACACATTGAACCATCTGGGGTCTTGTAAACATTGTTAGAAGCCACTTGGAATAGCGTTATATCCTGTGGCATTGGAGGAGATTTGAGGATTGACGACAATATTCATTAGTTCTGCATAATGCCAGGGTGTGTCTGACCATGGTGGCATGGGCCCATCCCGCTTTCTCTCTCCGTTCATGCGCTTCAGCAACAAAACCTGATTACACATCTGAGCCACTCTCATATTTCTGCTGAACTCCTGGTTTCCATGCAGATACTCAAGCGTTTCCTCCCTCTCCTGTTTCACAATGTTGGGCCCTCCTTCATATCCTTCCTACAGATTTTTCCAGCTTTGTCTCTTATCCTCCTCTGATTGAAGTTAATGGTGATCTTTGTTTTGTTTTTTTTTTCAAATCTAAACTAAATGCCTCTAAAATTCCAGAAGAAGGAAAAGGATTTTGTAAAAGTTGAAATACTGGTCTTAAATGAAAATGAGAAAGTACAAGCTGAATGTCATGATGACAATATACGGGAAATATTGATCATTAAGTTTGATCCTGAGTGCAAATTAGTTTTGAATGTCAGCAACTCAACACCATACTCGGTGTCTTGTATTTTCTTTAATGTAATTTCTACTTTCACATCCATTACATTGTTTTCATCTCATATCTTTTAATTCATTTTTACCTTGTTGCATCTTTAATGTTGTTTTCCTGTCTTGTGTCAGTGAATCTGTTTACATGTCCACTAAAAAGCCTGTCATTATCTGATTCCTGGAGTTACTAGATTGTTCAAGTGATGATGTAAACAACAAAATATAATATGCTTTATCAGATAATGGCAGTTATGTATCTGACAACTGCCATCAGACAGTGGCAGTTCCCCTCCTTAAATCACCACCTCATCGTGGTGGAGGGGTTTGTGTGCCTGAGTGATCCTAGGAGCTATGTTTTCGGGGGGTAATTCACCCAAGGTAGGGAATCCCACCCAAGCTGGTCCTAGGTGAAAGGTCAGAATAAGAATGATTCAGAAGACCCTTGTGACTATGCCTTCCTGTGGGCCCACCACCTGCAGGAAGGGTCGTAAGGGTCGAGTGCTGTGTGGTTTGGGTGGCAGCTGAAGGCGGGGCCTGGGTGGTCCAATCCCCAGTTGCCAAAACTAGCTCCAACTGGGAGGAGGGCCTGGGGCAGACCCAGGACACGCCGGAGGGACTATGTCTCTAGGCTGGTCTTGGAACAGCTGGGGGGTCCTCCCAGAGGAGCTGGAGGAGGTGAAAGGGGAGAGCAAAGTCTGGGATTCTCTGCTTAGGCTACTGCCACTGAGACCCTGACCAAGATAAACAAAAGATAATGGATGGATGGATGGATGGATAGATGGATGGATGGATGGATAATGGCAGTTAGATGATAATGAGAAATCAACACACCTACATTTCTCCCCAATACTTTGATGTGTTCATGTATGTATATCTGTTAATCTGATTTATTTCATTCTTTTACAGAACAAAATAAATCTGTTTTCTAAGAAAACAGAAGTGATGGTTTTTAGGAAGGATTGGAGGAAGACCTATCACAAAGACCAGAGGCAGATGCTGCCATATGAAAGCCAACCACGGTTTTCTCCTCATGAAGAATAAACAAAGGACATATTCTGTATTTGTGTTTGGACGCTGTGGTGTAGTAATGTGTTTACCAGGTTTTGCTTTGGTTTTTGACTAGATTTTGCAGCTATTTCAAATATGACATGCCACTCTCTCTGAAATGGAACATAACTGTGTAGAGATACTTTGTCACAATCAGACTCACAGGGACCAGCTCTACGCTGAGCTCAGTTTGGGCATAGTGTTGAGTTACTGCACTTTCCTCTTTGTAGGATTGCGTTAATCTGTTGAAGGTACTACACGATAATACCGTAGTCAAAAATAACAGTTACGTTAATGTTGACTTTCCATTATCTCATGTGAAGGGAATCTTTTGAAGTGAGTTGTTGGCATATCTGTATTTGGACAGAAGATGAAGGTCAAGGCCTGAGTGAAGCAGGGAGCTACTGTGTAATTACTGTGTAAAACATGAGGAATGTGTGCCTCTACAGTCAGGGACAGAGATCATTCATCTGGAGCATGCATGGTTTGTGTCTTCAGAGTCTACAGCATCAGCAAAGAAATGATCTCCTCTCATAAGAAAACGAGCAGCGACACAAAATGTTTTTCATAACCATCACTAAACAACATAAGAAAAAAAATATTCCAACAATAAGTTTATTGCTTATTCCTGGTTAATAACAAATATTATGTAGTTGCACATGCAGTATGTCCATGTGTGATAAAAAGACAAAGGAAGTGAACCTAAGAGAGAAAGGGAAGGGTTTTGACTAAGGAGACACAGGTATCTCGTTGGCGTCTGAACTCTAGAGATCTTTCACATCATTTCACAAGCAGTGATTTGTAACAGGTTCAGTATTTATTATTTTAAAAACAATTCACTAAATTTATGAACATGTTACATTTGACTTTTTCAACATTAAAAAGTAATGTTTAAAGTTGCTTCACACATAAAAGACCGAGCCCACTCTGTTGTACACAGTGATGCATGCTGTTTGTTAATTAAACACTGATGTCAAATCAATCCTTGATCAGAGCCAGCGAATTGGTTTCTGTATCAGACTGGGGAAAAATCAGACTGGTGCATTCCCTTTTTGACCATACAGTAAACAAATTAAGATTTTCCTAAGCATTTTCTGTTTTTGAGGGATTCTCAGAGTGTATTATTATGAGCTCATTATTATTATACTGTATACCAGCGTTACACAGAAACTTATGGATGGATTCCAGGGAGGGTGTGAAATGGCCCATAATTAGAATTTGGTGATAAATTACTGTCTGGATAGTGGATTTTTAAAGTTTACCATTAGTTTGTATTGAGTTCACTCGAATAATGAAAATGACTTCATTGTTCCATCTAGATTCTAGTGTGTGTGAAAGGAACTGCAACTTGAGCTGCCTTGACACAGGTTTAAGCTCTCTGAGCAGCATCTAGTTCTTATTCCTAGGCTTTAAGCCGAAGCTTCACAGAAGTAACGTAGACAAGTGTGTGTGTCAGGCAGTCAGTTAGCGAGTCAGTCAGCAAGAGCTGCAGGAGCAGCACCACCAGAACTTGTGGGGGCAGTGTTGCACAACATAGCCCAATGGCAGAAGCAGAAGAAGAACAAGAACCGGAGTGTAGGGAATGCTAATACGATCCGCTAGCTTATGGACACGGTTAAACTTCACCAAGCAGTGCAAACTAAGTTATATTACGGTGTTGTCAGTTTAAACACCTACCCATTACAGCGGTCGAGCGTAACTCGGGTAAAACTATGTCCATATTGAATAAATGGAAGATGTAAAGGTCCAATTCCACCGGCGAATCTAGTTACCATAGCGACATTCATCAAATTTCTGTCTCTATCTGAAGCCGAGGTTTGGTGGCCTACTCCAAAGCCACAGCTGCTTGTTACTATGGAAATTTAATTCAAATATATGAACGTGGTAAACTTACATGAGAATGTATATGGCTGAATGATGGATCTCTGCTTTCTTTTCCTTGGAAAATTCCAGTTTAAATTTATTTATTCAGCTGTACTGAGATTTATGTCTAGTTTGATGCTTGCTGAGTACAGGTTAGTCATTTCTTCTACTTCCACTCTTCAGCTGTGGACTTCTTGTTTACAAAAACTCCACCCAAAGTGCTATTGAAATAATGTCTACAATGTGTGCCACTTCCCAGGTTACGTATTCATTGCACTGCTTAACCTTTCTACCACATGCAGCAGCTGCACTCGCCAAAGAAAACAGCTTTCACAAAGCACTTATTGATCTGTTCAGTCTGAAGATAACAGTCAGCACAGACGTACAAAAACAGACTTCCACTATTTGTGGACCATGGTAATTATTATCATAATGTAAATGTATTTTGTATTGTGGTGTTCAAGAATTAAGATTCATCACAGCAAAATATTTTGCCATGATAATTTTGTCAACAATTTTGTTTCTTTGATTTATATTTTATGAATAAATATAAATCTGCATATGAATAAAAAAAACTGCATTAATCACATCAAATTTAACTTGAAGTCAAGTCAGCTGGGATTGGCTCCAGCACCCCCCCCCCCCCCGACCCTTGCGAGGATTAAGGGGTAGAAAATGGATGGGTG
>JAQQAE010001727.1:0-20189 GCA_029823295.1 Pseudamia nigra
AAGTCTGGGACTCCCTGCTCAAGCTGCTGCCCCCGCGACCCGACCCCACGGATAAGCGGTAGAAGATGGATGGATGGCATAGGAATATAAATGCAGTAATATTAGAGTCCTTTGTTGGTGTGTCTGTGTGTGTGACAGAGAGCTGATATGCCTGGTGAAAACAAACAGGAAAAAACTAAGTGAAACCTACGGAGGTGGAAAAAACACAGTATTTCTACCCAGTATTGATTTGAAAAAGGTGTAGAATGTGTGATCACATTCATGCAGTGTACTACAGAACATTTGCATGCAGGTGTCAGAACGCACAGTGTATGCATTTGCAGCTGAAACAGTTGCACAAAGTTTTATACCTTCATGCTCATGCATTTCTAAAATTGAACAGTGTATGCCAGCCTTAAGACAAAACAAATCTGGCCACTTCCTTGTTATTTCATTCTAAACATATTTCAAAGTTTTTTTTTATTCAGGTTTCTTAATTCAGACATAGGATAGTTTCAGTAGGTTTGGTTTTGTAATTTGAACATGAGGGTGAGTTTCATCACTTTTACAAATTATAGAGCTTGCAGAAAGTATGAACCAACTAGTAAGCAGCCAATATACATAGTGCCACCAACTAACAAAATGCACATACTCCTCACCTTTTAAAACACTAAGGTACACACTTTTCTTTCTGTCTTTATTGTGACATTGTAAAGAGAAATACTAGGTTAGTTGAAATAAAAATTAGAATGTAGTCCATGGTTACTCTCTTGACCTCTGAGCCACAGCAGGAACTAAGCTCAGGTCAACCTCAGGAGAAACTAAGCTCAGGTCAACCTATTTAGCTTTCTGGTTGAGTGTCAGCTTTTTATTCAAATATGGTTAGTGACCCATAGTATTTTCACATTTGCGGCCAGGACATGACTTTGATTTGCTGATTGACAATAACCATCGTAGATCTGTGTCACTAATAAACATTCTGTTTTTTCACGGTTTCTTTTTCTCCAGACACTGGCTGGGGAAGGTCGAGTATATAAATGTCTGTTCAACCACAAGTTTGAGGAAGCAATGACTGAGCGGGTGAGACCTCAGCTGCAGCCACACTGCCTTAAAGTACATGTTCACATGTTTCAGAGGAAAATGCAAGTGTTCACTTTAACCAAGAAAAGCTTTTGCATTTTTACAAATATTGTTATTCCCCTTTAATGCCTTTTACCATGTCTTTTTAGGGATGTATTTTTGGGTAATTTTCCATATTCTCCATATGTTATCACTGTGTGGATAGAACACCTATGCTCCCTCATGTTACATCTCGATTGTTGCACAGCAAAGTGAAGACGTTTAATTTCATGTACTAACTGTCTCTGATAGGAACTCTGTAGGTTCAGGTTTATTCCTCAGGCAGCTTTAATCAGGTGCAATTCAAACATGAGGTCTATCTTTGTCTTGGCTCCAAATTTGGAAGATTATTGCAGTGTCATGTTCATGGCTTTCAGTCTACAAGTTATTTTATTATTTTTCAGCTACTTACACACTGAAGTTACAGTTTCATGTTAATTACAGATGGCGTTTATATGAATTTACAGCTTACAATCAAAGATGAATGGCAGTATGTTCATGTGGGTCCAAACCACTTGTTTAACTTAAAGATTTTAGATGCTTTTCATCAGAATTACCATTTGGATCTCATCAGAGCTCTGTGAAAATTAATGTAAACTCCCTTTCCTTGTCATATTAACTAACTTCAGTCTTCTCATATCCTGCATATACTCTGTCACTGATCTTACATTTTTAATCTGGATCTATATGTATTAATTATTTGATTAAAAAGTACTGTGTAGACAAATAATATATTGTACAACTACATTTTGCATAACCACTTGGTCTTATGTAGCTTCCTGTCACTGAGATGAAAATGTCAGCGTTTAAACTGTTGTGATGTTATCTTTATCTCTACAGTGTCGTGAGGCTCTCACCACCAGGCAGAAGCTCATCGCTCAGGATTACAAAGTGAGCTATTCGCTGGCGAAAGCCTGCAAGACGGACTTGAGGAAATACCGTTGCAGCGTGGACACCAACATGCCGCGAGCCCGAGAAGCTCGACTGTCATACCTACTCCTCTGCTTAGAGTCAGCTGTGCACAGAGGTGAGAAGCCTCTCTGAGGGAACCAGCTCTCTTTTAATCAATCAAGTAATGTCATTATGTGTTTGACTGTCAATAGACACTCCATTATCTCATCACCTGACACTCACTGGTCTGTTCCTACTAATGATTTATTGAACTGCTAACACTGCAATCAACCTTCAAAACTTTAACAAGTGATGCTTTGATAAAACAATATTATAAAATGCAAAATAATTGTAAAATATTTCCCTCAGAGAAATTGTTCTGCATTTGAGTCTGTACTAGACAATGTGCTTTTGAGCTGTCCAATTCAAAGCAGAAGAATGTTTCAGTATTTTGTTTGTTGCTCCAAAATTGTGCGTAGCGCATGCTGATGATTTATTCTCTAACATCAACATCCGTGCGGTCTGTATACACAAAACCAGATGTCATACTTGTACTAAGTTTATTAGATCCATGCTTGCCAATAGCTTATAAGATTGTTGAAGTCTTGTACTCTGCAGGTGCCTTTTTAATGTTGATTTTGAATATAAAATGTGTGAGCTTGTCCACTCCTGTTTATATGTAATTATACTTAATTACTAAATGTCTTCATATTACAACAAGCCTCAACAGTAAATTACTGTACATTATGAATCACTCTACTTCCTGAGCTCTAGTGTCTGTATCTGTATGTGTTTATCAGGCCGTGTGGTCAGTGGCGAGTGCCAAGGGGAGATGATGGACTACAGGCGGATGCTGATGGAGGATTTCTCTCTCAGTCCGGAGATTGTGCTGCACTGTCGCAGTGAGATCGAGGGTCACTGCTCCGGTCTGCATCGTAAAGGCCGCACATTGCACTGTTTGATGAGGGTCGGGAGAGGAGACATGGGAGCCATTGACCCCAACTGTCAGAGAGCGGTGAATCAGCATTTATATTGTCTGTAACCTTAACTGTCAAGATGGTCTGGAACCACCTTCAATATTGAGGTTCAAAGTGAAACCAGAGCTTTTAATGATATGCCATTCAGTTTAATCAACATTTTTAGCCAATAACTGTACTCAGTGGCCAATAGGCTTTAACTCAAGAATATTGTAACCATAATCCAATTTTGATTCCAGCTCAGTGTTTGCGCTGATTGTGTAAATTTTCTGTACTGCCAGATTAAAGGTGCGTTTAAGTATTTTTTGGCTCTTTGCAATAATGCCCCAATTGCTGAATGAATCTGTGCATTTGTCCTTAACCCTGATATGAAAGACATCAGGGAAACTTTTAGAAGACATGATGGTACCTGAAACAGAAGCAGATCAAAACTGCAAATAACTCGCATATGTTTACAATATTTTACTTTTATCAGAGACATTAAGTTTACCAGTAACATTACAGTTTTGTGTTGATAATGACAGCTGCCATACTTCAACAAAGAACATAAATGTTTGCCAGGTAGCATTAAACTTTTACATTTTCCAACAGCTTCTTTAATGGTGTAGCTGACCTTTTCTAGATGAATATGGCACATACCTTCTGTGATCCAGTGGCCACATATTAGGGGCAGAGAATACTTCCATCTAGAAAGAATATGCCTTCTGGCCAGTGGCGAAGACGAGGCAATCACATTCACATCATGCTCCTGAAGAGACATATGTAATGGGAGAACTCCAAACAGTGAAATCAAAGGAGATGGATATATTGTTTGTCCACAAAATTTAGAAAAGGTCTCAAAAATGCTTTGGGCATAGTCAAAACATATGGCTGGGGCCCCTCTGCATCGGTCACATGTAAGGTCCGTGAATTTTGCAGCTTTTCCTAAGACCAAGGTAGCCAGTGTACAACTTCAAACTGCAGTACTGAATGCCTAAAGCTGGGACCACAACTACACAACTTTCACAGTTGCTGCAGATTTTGAAAAGACTTGGAGTACACACTACTTGACTGGTTTCACATTTTGTCATGATGACTGAAAGACTGGGGATCGCATATTTAATGACTATTTATACATGATTTGACGAACCAACTGACCGCATCAAACTCTCACGAGATCGTCAATGTTACTGATCTGCTCTGAGAAATCCAAGAAGAAAAAAACGGGCAAGGCTGTTCGACACCATAGTTTTGAAATTCCTGCTACTTCCTCTTGTCGTCATGTTCTGTTGCTATTTTCTCTGACCCATCGACACTTTCTCTTTGGCTTTTGGCAATATGCTTTTGCAGCTTGGTAATCACTGCACACAACCTGATTGTGGCCATGTTTGACTGTGACTGAGGTCTTGTTGGGTCTTCACCCCTCACACACCAACCGGTTCCTGGGCCGGATAGCTATACCGACTGTCCTTAACAAGTCCTCACTGGTGCAGACTCTGCCGAATTGTGGGTAAAATGAGGCAAACAATCTCGTAGTGTGTCCCCAGTTTTAGGCATCCTGAAGTGTAAATCCTCTGTATAATTTTCTGCCAATATTTACAGTAATTAAGAATCGTTGTGGAAAATGCCTGCATTTAATTCTTTTTTAGGCTACAGGAAATGCTTTTCATGTTAGGCAGTCTCCTTCCCTGCATGTCATCATTCTCATTTAAGTCTTTACATTGTGCTCTTTTGTCTATTTATGAATCTGTACCATGACTCAGCAGGTCTAGCCCGAAAAGTCCTCGCACACGTTAATTATATCCTCCAATGTAATCGGATGGGTCCATTTGATGATTTTACTCATGTTTTCCTACATTTCCCAGCACATTGAACGGGGATGTCACCATTGTTTTTTTTTTTTTTCCAGCTCCAGACCCTGATCCAGGAAGCTGACCCTGGAGCTGACTACCGAATCGATCGGGCACTCAACGAGGCCTGTGAGTCTGTCATCCAGACCGCCTGCAAACACATCCGCAATGGAGATCCCATGTGAGTCGACTGCAGGCTCTTATCCGTCTGTACTGGCTTTTAATTGTTTTACAGTGTTGAGGCAATTTTATTTACTGCTACTGTATTTGAATCTTCTATTATACCATCATACACCTCAATATATTTCTCAATAAGAGGGAGATAACAGTTATCACATCAGTAAATCTGTTTTTAACCTTAACACTGTCTTTGTTGGAAGTTGGGACATGGAAATTATTTTGCTGGGTCACCTATTTGTGACGTATTTTGTCTTGATTATTTAATTTGTTTTTTGGCCATTTTTTTCAATTTGTCCATCTTCATTTTTTTGTTTATTTTCTATATTGATTTGTAATTTTTTTTCCATTTTTTTGTTTCTTAATTTCCTTGAATTTATTGTTAATGTTTTTTTATTTTTTTTCTTAATTTGTGCCTTTTTTGTTCATTTGGTTCTTTTAAATAGTTCATTTTTTTAAGTATTTAATCTTCAATCTTATACATCTCATCTTTTTTACTTGAAATAAATGTGTAATAATTAAAAAAAGAAATATTGTGATTGGTGGCTTCATTTACAATAAAAACAGATGTGGCAGTTTAAAATGGAAGTTTGGATCACAAACACTGCAGTTTTATGGATCCTGGGTTGATATTTAATTTGAGTAAATATGTGTTGTTGAAACAGGATCCTATCATGTCTCATGGAGCATCTGTACACTGAAAAGATGGTGGAGGACTGTGAGCACAGGCTGCTGGAGCTGCAGTACTTCATCGCCAGAGACTGGAAGTAAGATGGATTTACAGTTGTATACATTTGAAGATGGTATTTCACTGTTCCTTGCTTCATTTCATGTGTTGTCCTTCAGGTTGGACCCTATCCTCTATAAGAAATGTCAGGGTGATGCGTCCCGACTCTGTCACACTCACGGCTGGAATGAGACCAGTGAGATGATGCCTCCTGGGGCCATCTTCTCCTGCCTGTACCGCCACGCTTACCGCTCTGTGGAACAAGGGCGGCGGGTGAGTCCACACTGACCACATAGAAGTTTCTGATTTGACCATAATCATTTAAGGTTCAGAGGACAGAGTCACAAAATGACAAAAAAGGAAGCTCCACTTCTGTTTGAAGATGAGAAATGAGGAACTCTGTGTGTTACAGCGTAGACTGCATCATTAACTGCTGCTGTCACCGTCCACAGCAGAAAATTTGTTACCCTCCCCTCCATATCTGTACTTGCAGTTGTCCACATGGCGACATTCTGAATGCCATCTATTGTATATAATACTTGGTATGGATAAGAACCTCAAATAACCCCACTTTATAAAAATCCAAACTAACCTTTTTATCTGAATTAGCAGAAAATATCAACTAAACGTCCAAATTAACATGTAAAACCAACATGTCGGGCAGTAGAAGAAAACAGGAAGTAAATAACAGAACGTGTCTGAACCTCCTCACTGACCTGAGAATATTCTTGTAGCTCCCCAGTGGGGAATCTGAGGCAGAAAACGAAGAAGCGACAGTGAGTACACGCTGCTGCTGAGCTGATGATGATAATCGCAGGACACTGGGACATGCTATCATGATGACTGGCGCTTTGTAGACGAAGTGATTGTTTTTCTTATCTAGTGTAAGTGCATGTGGGAGCTGATTTCAGGAGTAATTGCTGGAGGGAAGTGAGCTGCTGAAATGTGATGTGAACAATCAATACAAACCTTAAGTGTGGTTTAATCAACTGCATCAATAAGCTTTTTTATGTAAATAGCAATCATACGTAATCATACAAGCTGTGCTTAAAAAGATACTCCACCCTCATGTTTAATACTAAATATTATTTTAGTATTAAAAGCTGTCCTCCTGAATATTGTAGCTGACACCTTCATTAAAGTGTTTGATTGCTGAATTGACCATCATATCTGTTTTCTGCAGTTACACCCAGTGTTGGGTAGAGTAAACAGAAACAGTACTCCAGTAAAAGTATTGTTACTTTATATTTCTACTGACTCAAGTAGAAGTACTCAACACGCATACTGGAGTAAAAGTAAACGATTGCCTCATAAAAAAATTACTTGAAGTGAGTAACTTCCTAATGTGGAATTCATTAGTCTTCTATATTGCATTCCAAAAGCTATTTTGTTCATTTATATTGGTCACATGTGTGACCAACTATGTTAATCTTAGAGTCTACCAGACTATTTTGTTCAGTTCTTGATTATTTTGTTCATTTCTTTGCTTATTTGTACATTTTGTTGATTTCTTTGATTATGTTTGTAACTTTTGGTCATTTTATTGCTTAGTTTATTCATTTTGATAATTTACTTGATCGTTTAACATTAAATTCAAATTAAATATGTTTTAATTTAAATTATTATTTTTTAATTACAACTTTTGTCAATTCTACTCTGAGAAGTGCAATTTTTTTTTAATGCTCCTGATTTTGTTTATTTTCACTTCATTACATTTTAATCAGTTTCTTCATGAAATGTTTTATTTCCAGAAAATAAACAATGAAAGCAGAACTAGTTCATCGTCTTTATCATGTCTCCATCTGCCAGGTTTTAGACTGATGGCTGGAATTTAACTAGATACAAACAGAGGTGGGTAGAGTTCACAGAAACAGTGCTCAAGTTAAAGTATTGGTACTTTATAATTATAGTGACTCAAGTAGAAGTACTCAAAGTACTTGAGTAAGTGTAAGAATATCCCATACAAAACTACTCACGGAGCAGAAGTTCATAACCTGGGATTTATTACAGCATAATGAATTGTGGTTAAACAGGTATTTTGGTCATTTTCGTTTATTTTCTTGATTATTTTCATTTTGTTGCTTATTTTGTTTTACGTTCAATTATGTTACTTATTTTGTTCTTTTTTAAAAACTTTTATTATTTCTATTATTTTAACCAGTCATTGCCTCATTTTGTCACTTTTACTCATTTTGTTGCTTATACATTTTTAGTTTTCATTGCTTATTTTGTTTCTTGCTCCTTTTGTTGCTTATTATTTGCTCAGTTTCTTGAATATATTGTTCATCTTTATTAATTTGCTTATTTTATTTTGCCTTGCTTCCCTGCTTGTTTTATTGATTCGTGTGTGCATTCTTCTTCTGCTTTCGGCTGCTCCCCTCAGGGGTGTGTGCATTATGTTTTGTAATTTTGTTCATTTCTTATGTGTAATTTATGTGATTATTTTGGTCACTTTTTAAAATTTAACATTTCAGCCTTTTACACTCCTGATCTTTGTGTTGTGGCAAAATGTAACTGAGTGCTGAGTATGTAAAGATACAGGGTTGTCATCTTATCCCACTCTGTAAAAACAAAATCCTTTCCCAGTGTCTTTACAATATACGATTCACAAGCCATACTTTACATTTTTAATGAAGGTGTTAATGTCATCTCAAGTGGAGTATCAGTTTAAGGCCTTTTGAATATAAAAATTAGGTCTTTTTTGGCCCTCGAGTAACAGAACCTGGTTATTTTCTGTAGCTCTCCAGGGACTGTAAGGTGGAGGTGCAGAGGATCCTCCACCAGAGGGCGCTGGACGTGAAGCTGGACCCTGAGCTTCAGAGACGCTGTATGATTGACCTGGGGAAGTGGTGCAGTGAGAAGACAGAGGCTGGACAGGAGCTGGAGTGCCTGCAGGATCACCTGGAGGATCTGGTGGCTGACTGCAGAGACGTAGTGGGAAACCTGACCGAGCTGGAGTCGGAGGTAAATAAAAGTCTCCTGCTCCTCATAATACAATCGTCAGACTCTCAGTGAAAAAATAGGACAAAAAAGGAAGTAAGGATCCTAATGTTAACTTTGCAGTTTTTATATCCTTTGAATCAATAGTAAGAAAGTAAGTGGAATGTCCTTTTAGACCAGTGGTTCTCAGTTGGTCAGGACCTATTTATTTAACGTTTATTTATCCATGAGAACATTTCTCATTTACAATGATGACCTGGGCCAGAGGCACATATAGAGACAGACAACCAATTTAGTGGGGGCAATTTAGTGACCAATTAACCTAGTGCATGTTTTTTGGCTGTGGAAACCCAGGATCTTCTAGCTGTGAGGCACAAGTGCTACCCACTGCACCACTGTGTCGCACAACCCAAATCTGGGTTGCACTGTGCTGATGGGGACTGAAGTGTGTAATTGAATTAAAAAAAAAAGAAAATTAAAGTATGTACAACAGAAACCAAAAATTGAAGACAACATTCCAAAAATGAACAAAATGAGCCTGAAAAACAATGAACAAAAATATTATTTGTGCAAAGCAGGGCCTTTTACAGCCAAAAGTCACATAACATTTAAAATTAACAGTGAAACAGTGAAACCGTGAAAGTGGAGTTTCAAGTGTTCTATGAGTATTTTTTTTGTTCATTTTGTGAATTATTTTGGTCTTTTTCTTTATTATTTAGTGTTTTCCTTTAAGTTTTGTACATTTTGGGGATTATTGGTTAATTTGTTTTCTCTTTTTAATTTTTTATGACTTTTTAAAAATTTATTTTCTGTTTTGCTAATTTTATCAATCATATTCTTAGTTGATCATTTTGCTTTTTTTTTTTTTTTACTAGATTTTTTTGTACGTTTTGTTGATCATTTAAAAATTTGTTAGTGTTTTATTTTGTGCACTAAATTTTCATGTTGTGATGATGATGCGTAATGTGCAAATGTACCTCAAAATATACATGTCATGTACTCACTGGAAAATGTGGGTCACAAGGCGACTTCAGGTTAGAACCACTGCTACTCCATTAGTCATTTCTGACTGAGCAATTTGACCAAATATTTAAAGGTTTTGTCGGCTGAAATGAGTCCATTTGCTGCTCTTCTGTCTGTGTTGTATGATTACTTCAGTCACCTAGTCCTGTCACAGCTTTTCCCCTCAGCTTAGAGTCTGATGGGGTATTCCTGTCACCTAGGTGGGGAGGGTCAACACCTGTCTTGTGAACATAACTCAAGAAGGAAAGCATGTTGTCTTTTCAAATTGATGCCATAATTGCAACTACTTCAAATCTTGGATGCGTTTGAAATCAGGCGACCTTGAACTTGAGATCAGAGGACAAATTTTGTGAAAAAAGTCATGAACGTGATGGCTCAAGAAAAAAATCAGGTAGACTTTTCAAACGGGTGCCATAGTTGCATGAAAACTCTCAAACGACTTCAAATTGGAGGTCAAGGTCAGATGTTCAGAGGTCAGATTTTCTGAAAGTCTTGTGAATGCATTAAGTCGAGAAGACTTGATGAAATCATGCAGGCTTTTTGAATTAATACAATAACTGTACCAAAAATTGTTTATACCACAGTCTTCCATTGTTATGAGGATTTAATGATTTGTCTTCGTTCAGCTGCCTTCAGTGAAACTCTAACTTGGTGTCATCTTCGACAGTGATATTATTTGATTTCATATCATTCTTACCAACCTGTCAAAGTTCAGCAAAACATTGTTCCATCTGGATAAACCCCATACCTCAGTCAACTGACCATTCTGTATAATAGCTGTAATCATTTCCATTCATCTGTATATAGTACTCAGACATGCTACACTTCCATCACTTTCTCATCATTTTATACTGTTTGACATAACTGGCATTTAATGATATTTTAGTGGTACCTGAGTGTAGCTTTGGCACCACTACTTGTTTATGTAAAGAGTTTTAAATTTTGACTGACCACACATCTTTTGATGTCAACATCATGGTTATAGCTGTATTTACACAACCTTTAAGGGAAATGGAACTGTAGCTTTAATCATTGGGATGTATTTTTGCTTTGTCTCCTGATGCCAGGTATTTGTATGACAGTTGAAAGTGAATGATTATCACTGAATTTGTGTTTCTCATGTTGTGTTAATGTTTTCTGTCCGTCTTCAGGATATTCAAATTGAGGCACTGCTGATGCGAGCGTGTGAACCCGTCATCCAGGCCCACTGTCATGTAAGTTCACTCTACAACTCTATCACCCTTCCTTTGTAATGATGGGTCAGAATTGTTCTCATTTACTGCTGTAAGACTTGGGTGATTTGTAGTTTTATTTTGGAGTCACAAATTTATCAATAATATGCAACTCCTGTATTCAGATACAAAAGTAAAATCATTCGGTGTTCTTTTCTGGTAGCAAAATGTCCAGTGGAAATAAAAGCAACTCTGAAAACTCTTCTCATTACACATTTTGATTTTAATGGTGTCAGTGTGGGAATGTCATTATTCAGTACTTGAAACACACTGGTAATCTTTTTTTTTTTTTTTTTCTCTCCGTCTCTGTCCTCCAGGAGGTAGCTGATAATCAGATCGACACCGGAGACCTGATGGAGTGTTTGGTTCAGAACAAACACCAGAAGGAGATGAATGAGAAGTGTGCGGTGGGAGTGACTCACTTTCAGCTGGTGAGCAGAGGGATGAAAATATGCTACGTTATCTCTACTGCGGATGCTACGAACCTCTGTTGCCATTACAACAGAGAAAAGATCAGTTTATTAAACACACTGTCGTCGTAGATGAAGGAAAAACTCCCAACATGGCTACTGTTGCCCTTTCTTAATCAAAACTGACCCAGATTTTCAAAGTGAATCAGTTTAAGCTCCAGACTTTAAAGCTGAGGCTTTGTTTTTAATGTTTTTGGTGAATGCACCCTGGGAGCTCACCTTTACATCAAAACTCTTCACATTCACATGATTACGTCTTTGTCTTTTATTAGATTCTGTTCTCTTAACAGCAGCCGGGATATTAACTGGCGTGTAACTGCATGTTTTTTCACAAATCACATTGTTTATTAAACTAGTTTTAATACATTGCAGTGGTCCCTTGTTTATCGCGGGGGTTATGTTCTAAAAATAACCAGCGATAGGCGAAATCTGTGAAGTTGTTCCTATGGAAAAACTCGCTCCGGCTAATGCATGATTCGCCCAATGAACGTGACGCTGGAACGGATTAAATTTGTTAGCCAGGGCACCACCATAGTTGTTTTAAGGCTGTAAAACCCCTCACCACACACTTTATACATTATTCTCAGACAGGCTTATTTAAACACTCTCAAAATTCAAGCCTTTGTAGATTTTAAATAAAAAATAAGTACACAAAACCGTTTGTTTGTTTGTTTATTTATTTCTCACACAAATGTATGGGCCTGAAAACAGGTTCTGATCTTTAGTTCTATAAAAAAATATGATAGCTTTTAGAAATAACAAATTTGATTTTTAACAATCAACCTACGAAGCTGGATGCAGAGGACAGGGTGAGATGGAGGCAGATGATTCGCTGTGGTGACCCCTGAAGGGAACAGCCGAAAGGAAAAAAATTTTTCTATTCTATTTGTGTAGCGCCAATCATAATCACTGATTATCTCTAGGCGCTTCACAATTTGAGGCTGACACCCCATGACTATACAGATGATCATTTGCATTCACAATTATAGCATACAATTAAACTAGTACCGGTACATGTTTTTAGTTGTGGGAGGAAGCCGGAGTACCCGGAGAGAACCCACGCAGACACTGGGAGAACATGCAAACTCCACACAGAAAGGCCCCACCACCTGGTGTTGGGATTGAACCCAGGACCTTCTAGCTGTGAGGCACGAGTGCTACCCACTGCACCACCGTGTCGCCCAAGAAGAAGAAGAACCTACGAAGCTGGACACATAAGAAATTATTAATAGTGACTCACACGTCACAGTTCCTCTGACCACGCCTCTTCGTCCTGCTGCAGCGTCTTTTTCCAATGAATGCCTTTGTCGACATTGTGGGACACCTTTTGCGATATAGTGAGGGACCACTGTATTGTGTTTTCAGTTTTTCATCATTTGCTGAACTGATCACTCTTCTTTTTCTATCTGGTTGCAGATTCAGATCAAAGATTTCCGTTTCTCCTACAAGTTCAAAACTGCCTGCAAAGAAGATGTCCTCAAACTGTGTCCTAACATTAAGAAAAAGTAAGACTGAGAAACGCAGACGGATCGTTATGCTCGTCATCGCTGCAGTGACATCCGCACTGTAACATGCTCACTGGTGTATCAAATATAGTAGTTATAGCTGATTTTTAAAGCAAGTGGTCCCCTCTGTTTGAGCTTTAAATGAAAACTGTAAATACTGTATGTGGTCATGATGTATCTAGTCTGCTTTGTTTGTTTGTCCAAGACATTGTTAGATGAATTATAATGTGTGCTGCCAACAGCAAACAAATAAAAAATGATGTGGCTGACTGTTTAAGGTCAAAGGGAATAATCTTTACTTATGTTACAAAAAACTCAGCAGCCTCATCTGATGACTTCTGGTCAGATTGTTCGTTTGGTGTTGTGAGAGAACTATTTAGGCTTCACTGTTTTGAAAGCAACACTTGGGATATTCGTGTAGGACTGGGTTATTTTGTGCTGTGGTCATTAGGACTGAGGCTGCAGACTGAGCAGTGGAGTAGTTTACCTGTGAAACTTATTAACACTTCATACAATTCAATTCAATCTTTATTTGTATAGCGCCAATCATAATCGGCGATTATCTCTAGGCGCTTAATTTGAGGCTGAGACCTCATGACTATACAGAGAGCAAACCTAACAGAACCACTGAGAGCAAGCCAAAGGCAGATTGATTACATACAGGTTGATTGTTGACTGTCTAAGATGATACTTTATTCACAGTTCATCCACCGCTTGTTTTTATGCCCAGTCAGATCTCAGTATGATAGTCATTGTAAGATTTTTGCTGTTCTGTTATGATGTTGGGATTCACACTGAGATTATATCCAGGTCTTCCCAGTTTAAATATTATTAAGCCTCCGTATCCGTTCCCTCAGTCTCTCCCTTAGTGGCGTCTATTGCTAAAACTATGCTGACAATTTCCCGCTCTCTTTACAGACATCTGTCGTCTGAATATTACAATGATGACATCTGCACAGGAACATGATAAAATATGTAAATCTTTAGTTGAAAAACTGTACATTTTCTTGAGGGAGGACCGCAGCGTAGACCCTAAAGGAAAACCCTAAAATGCCAGATGTATTTGAATGTATCTACTAAAATATATGCCAAAACAGAGAGTTTATTTTATTTCTTTATTTAGGCTTACCCTTTTGAAACAAAGTGTTGCTATGGTTTTGTTTTTTGGTGCAGATCTGATTTAATAATTGCTTAGCATCTGTGAAGTTGTGTCAACCTAAGTCAGACTGTTTTGTTAAAACTGGCTTCCTTTTGTTCAGGGTGGACGTTGTGATCTGCCTCAGCACCACAGTGAGAAATGACACGCTGCAGGACGCCAAGGAGCAGAGAGTTTCGGTCAAATGTCGTAAACAGCTGCGGGTGGAGGAGGTGGAGATGGTACGTCTGATGTTTAGTTTCCACACAACTTCAGTGTGAGGGAGAATGGCAGTGAGCTGCTGCCCAGAGACTAAACAGCAGCCTAGAGACAGAAAGTCCAACCACAGCAAATCAGTCTGAATGTTTAACATCATCCATTATGTCACTGACAGGAAAAGAAGCTAGAAATGTATAACAGTTTAATGTAATGACCAATATACATACCTTGAATTAGTAAAGGTATTTTAAAGTTTTACCATCACAGAAGGACTGTTGCATGCTTTTTAAAAATCATTTACTCATTTTAAATGACACTGAAGGGAAATGTCATTATCTATAAAAACAAATATCAGACCTCAAGCATAAGCCTCCAGTTCATCAGCCATAACATTATGACCACTGACAGGTGAAACAGTAATAATGTCAGTTATCGTATTATAATGGTACCTGCGAGTGGGAAGCATATATGAGGCTGCAAGTGAACATTTAGTTGTTGATGTATTTGAAGCAAAAAATTGGGCAATGTAAGGATGCAAACAACCTGGACAAGGACAAATTGTGAAGTAAAGCCAACTCGGTGAAAGCATCTCCAAAACTGTGGGTCTTGTTCAGTGGTCGTGGTCCTGCAGTGGACAGAACCCCAGAACTGGTTCTCAGTCCAGTAGAATATCTAACAAAGCATTACTATCATATGCAGACTGTACATATTGGTGCACAAAGTGACTGTGACATCAACAGTTGGTTCTTGAATGGCTGTTTTGAGGCCAATCAGGTTGTCACTTCCTGGATCACATTTTGGAGCCAAAAACAGTAACCATATTTGGACGAACAACGGCAGAGCTACTGGAGCGTAGTATGTCAGGGGTCTTGAGTAAGCTAGGGCTAACTACTAGCTTATTGAGGCGGTAAAACTTTGCCAAGCATTGTCTAACAAAGTCGTATTACGGTGTTGGTGTAAACACTTGCCTAAAACTGCAGTTGAGTGTATCTCAGGTAAAACTATGCTCCACTGAATAAATAGAAGAGATGACGGTTCGACTCAGACCGACTTTGCTGGCGAGTCAACTTACCATAGCAACATGTCAGTCAAACCCCAGCACAACAGTGATTTGTTGGATTATTTGCTGGGGTGAATATCCCTTTTCATTGTTGGGATTGACAATAAACATTAAAATTTTACAGGGTAGTTTTTGGGGGGGGGCATCAAAAAATGACATAATTGTTCTCAGTAGCATGGATAACAAGATCTTCAGGTTTGGAGATATAATGATACATTACAATATGGTCCTTGTCAAAGTTGTTCAGATCCTCAGTTTGGACAATTTGCTGCTTTCAGTGCAATATCTTAGAGGGCTGCCAAATACATCCACTCACTGACAAAAGCCGTTGGAAAAATATCAACATAGTGACCACCAGTTAGTGGTCATATTGTTATGCCTCATCGGTGTATGTGTAAATATATTAGAGAAACGGTAATCTCAATGTAAGTGTAGTGGATTGATGTGTTATAGCAGCAGACTGATAAATGATTTCCTGAAACCTGACAACATCAGGGAAGAGACGCCGCTGAAATGTAGTACTCAGAGCGCTTATCTTGCAGTTCTTATCTCATCTGTCTTTCTTAAGCCACTGCGAGACTACACAGATTAAAAGTTTGTCTGTTTCCTTTGTGTTTGTGTTTTCTATAAATCCACTAAATCTTCTCCATACTTTGCAGTCAGAGGACATCCGCCTGGACCCAGAGCTTTACGACTCTTGCAAGCAGGACATCAGCAAACTGTGTCAGAATGTCAACTATGGAAACGCACAGGTCAGAACTAGTGATCGACCGATATGGGATTTTCAGGGCCAATACCAATTTATTAGTAGTTAAGGAGGCCGATAGCCGATATTCATTTGCAGTAAAAGTGTAAAAATGTTGAATAATACAAACACTTAACGTTGTTTTTTATGCTTAAAGCATGTTTATTTAACCAAACAAATAGAAAATAAATAGCTCCAGAAGTGCATGGATCCTAGACTCACAAGTTATTGTAGTAGTTGTGAGCTGTAGAGTTTTTCATGCGACTTTCCCTGAAACAGACACTATTCTCCACATTACATACATTCAACCCATTGCTAAGACATAGTCTGCTGAGTTTTTGAAGCCAGACTGGACAACTAACGTTATGGTATAAACTAATGAGCCTCCACCTTTGTGTGTTTCCATACAAGAAAACAATTGAGTTTACATGCTCTCTCTCAACCACACACACATGCTTTTACTATCACAGACTGTTTCACTGTCTATTATCAGCAGCTTCTTTCACATGATTCACAGACATGTCGGGAGGTACGTTAGCGGCAGATAATGTTTATTCCGCTCTATGCTGCTGCACTCTGTAACGTTGGTACACATGGAGCACTGGGATGTTTATTACAATTTCAGGAGGGTTTTCTGCGTTTACCTTTGACACATGTTTGCGCTCTCCGGAGCTTGTCCAGACGCGAGAAGGTGTGTGTGTGTGTGTGTGTGTGTGTGTGTGTGTGTGAGGACACACACATGGCTTACACATACTGTGGCTTGCTTGACCAATCAGATGGCGCCGTGGGCGGAACAATGCTAGAGACAGAAGCACCAGGAGACAGAGAGGGGTGGCCGAGCGGAAAAAACCCAGTTTTTAATTGATTTCTTAATATCTGTCTGTTGGATATAAAAAACACCTATATACGTCAAAATTCCAAATATCTGCGCCGATAATCGGCCGACCTCTAGTCAGAACAAATATACACTGGCACACTTCTGCTGGTTTACCAGATTTCGCCCCATTTTATTTTAGGTGAAAATAAGAAGTGATTAGTACATTTTATAAAATCATTCCTGGACTGACCTACTGTATAAGCTGTGTCTATAAATTTTTGTTTTCTTCACTCATCACATTTTTTTAATAAGACAAATCACCCACTTGGAGTTGAAGACTTTTTCACATCAAGAGTCACTTTAATAAACAAAACATGAATTCTTGGAATAAAACAGGAGTGCCATAGATTAACTTTAAAGCAAAATACACCAAATACCATTTTTGGACAGTGCATTACAGTGGTGCTTGAAAGTTTGTGAACGCTTTAGAACTTCCTATATTTCTGAATAATTACGACCTAAAACACATCACATCGTCACACGAATCCAGATAATAGATGAAGGGAACCCAATTAAACAAATTAAGCAAATAATATTTTAAGATTGTCTTTCATTTCTTGAGGAAAATGATCCAATACTACAAATGTGTGTAAACCTTTGTCAGTACTTGATTTTGCTTCCTTATTCAGCAATAACTGCCTTTAGTTGTGGTAAATGTCGATCAGTCCTGCACATCAGCCTGGAGACATTTTTAGGTCATTCTTCAAAAGAGAACATTTTCAACTCTATGTTGGTGTTTTTCTTGAATTAGTCTCTTCTTGTCCTTACAGAACATTTCACTTGGTTTAAGGTCTGGACTTCAATATATTAACTTTGGTAGAGCAACTTCTTTGCTTACAATTACTATATTGCTCCATAACCTCATGTTCTTTTGAGACTCATGCACATTTTGACATTTTCTATTAGAAATCACTGTGCAATTCAAAATGTACTGTTTCATCAGTGACATCAAGCTGTTCTGGCTCAGATGCAGCTAAACAGGACAAAACCATGACACGGCCACCACTTCTGTGAAGATCTGATGACATTTTAGATCATATTTATGCAGAAATATAGGAAGTTCTAAGGGGTTCACAAACATTCAAGCACCACTGTATGCTGTTCATGTATAATAACTAACAGTATACGGCTGTACAAAAGGGGAAAAAAAAAACTCAACATTTAAATATAAACAAAAAAATCTGTTTAAAAAAAGTGTCATATCCAGGTGTAGCTGCTCTCTACACAGCTGATCTTTGTCATGCAGGTTATCGAGTGTCTGAAGGAGAACAAGCGGCAGCTGACTCCGCGCTGCCACCAGAGGATCTTTAAGCTGCAGGAGGTGGAGATGGTCGATCCGGAACTGGACTACCAGCTGATGAGGGTCTGCAAGCACATGATCAGGGTAAGGCCTGTAAAATAACACCGCCCTAAACATAACTTGATCATTTTCAATATTATGGTGAATATATTTTATATTGTGATGTTTAATCATGCATTTTAAATGATTAAAAATGACTCTCTTTTCTGTATAATAAGATTTGTTTTATTTATTGAATATATTTAGAGTTTATGCTGTGAAAGCCAGTGCAACAAAAACTGCTTTTTGTCTTTCTATGATTTTTCACACCACTTTCATTTTATATATTTTGCCTTTTTCATGTAGCTCTTATCTTTTTACTTATTTGTGATTTGCTGAATCTGTTTAGTTTTTTTTTTTTTTTTGTCCTTTTTAATTTTTGCTGTTTTTACTCAGGAAAATTTTCATTGTGAGAAGCTTTTTGAACTCATTGCCCAACTCCAGTCGAAAACACGTTTTGTGCTGATCACTACATTTTATGTTACATTATTTTAGAAGGAGCAACTAATACATTAATCCTTTTATTTATGGTTAAAGATTAAGGACAACTACTAATTGTGTGTTTTAGCGGTTCTGTACGGAGTCAGAGGGGAAGAACGTTCTGCAGTGTCTCAAACAGAACAAAAACAGTGAGCTGATGGATCCCAAATGTAAACAGATGATAACAAAGAGACAGATCACCCAGAACACAGGTATGTGCGCACATACACACACACGCCTATCTCATCTGTGGTTTTTCATCTGGACAAAACTGCTAAAACATGCTCTTTATGTGTGTTTTCAGATTACAGGCTGAACCCGGTGCTGAGGAAAGCTTGTAAAGCCGACATCCCGAAGTTCTGCCAGTCCATTCTGAACAAGGCAACGGCCGACACTGAACTGGAGGGTCAAGTCATCTCCTGCCTCAAACTCAAATACGCAGACCAGGTCAGACACACATCTGCCTTCATGTGACACGTTCACTGTGCTCAGACTGAAACAAAAGCTGTTCACAATTGGTTTTGAAATGTCTTGTGTTGATCCAAACACAAGTGGACACAGTTATTCACTCTTGTGCCTGTCGTGCATCTCCAGGGTCTCCACCTGATCACTTGTGTCTAGATTTCATAGATGTCCGTATTCTCTATGTTGGGAGATATAAGGTCCCTAAATGAGTGTGACATTAGATTTGTTTCTCACCGGCCAGCCAAGGTCAAGAAAAAAAAAAGTGTGCATCCATTGATTCATTTGGAAGTTTGTTTTGAACATTCAAATGAAAAAGTAGTAATACAAATAAAAAAACAAAATCATCACATGTCAAATGGGAAGAAAGATCAGTACATTTACAAAAAAAAGTATATAACAGCTAAATGAATAAAATCTCCAGACCTCCACCAAGGCAGCTCAGTTTCTCTTCATAATGGGATACAATGATGAAAACAAATGTTGAAATGATTGAAATTGTCATTTCTAATTGTTTGTTGTATTATTAGTTTGACAGTTATTCATGAAATATGCAGTATTTCCATAATGGCAGTTTTCTTCTGGATCTAGCTCTGCAAATGTGTAAGGTACCGTATTTTCCGGATTACACATCACGGTTTTTTGCATAGTCTGGCATAGGGAGCAACAAATACACCGGAGCGACATGTATACCTTTTTTATTCCAAGTGTTGGTTGTTTGTCACACTGACAGCTGCTAGAGGTCACCATAGGCTTGTGTACCTGCATCTGTATTACTGACAATTTAAAATGGAGACATTACCAGTAACAACCATACCTGCCACCAGCTTAACACCAAACGTGTCGGCGCCGTCACTTACCCGGTGAGGCGGCCGCGTGCTTAACACGTGTTCCCCGAACAAATGCGACGTGTTCCCCCGAACAAATGCGACGTGTTCCCCCGAACAAATGCGACGTGTTCCCCCGAACAAATGCGACGTGTTCCCCCGAACAAATGCGACGT
>JAQQAE010001728.1:0-24379 GCA_029823295.1 Pseudamia nigra
TAGCGCAGCTCCATCTAGTGGATGCATAACGCAACTGCGCCTTATAATCCGGTGCGCCTTATGTATGGAAAAAAATTAAAAATGTGTCATTTTTTGAGGGTGCGCCTTATAATCCGGTGCGCCTTCGAGTGCAGAAAATACGGTAGTATACACACTGCCAGTCAAAAGTCACAACTGGACACATCTTTTCCTTCAATGGTTTTTTTTCAAAGCCTAATGTGTCTACTTTGGACAATCTAAAATATAAATCATGTTATGGGTTGTTTAACACTTTTTTGCTTACTACATAACACCGTAAGTGTTATGTAGTAAACCACTGAAGGAGAGGTGTGTCCAAAATTTTGACTGGCAGTTTCCAGTGCAAAACACACTAGTATTGTCTTGAGCCACACAATCAACTAGGATTGCAATGTCAGCCTGTGCAAAAACGTTGAAACTCAAAGGTCCAGATTAAAGAGGATTTAAGGTGATGCAACTGGAGAAATGGGACAAAAGACATAATGTCCGGTATCACTGGAGATATTTTGGATTAAATGGCCCAGGGAAGAAGAGAATGCTGTGTAAACTCTCCAGGCAGTTACTTGAGATTCTACATCCGAGTTGAAACGATATACATTTCAAGAAGAATAAGAAACTCCATTTACCTTGATAAGAAAACAGAAACTATTGCTGTTAAAAGTTTTCCATTGCGAAAATGAGCAGAGACAAAGCTAGTACAACTGTGTGATTAGAATCTCAACTACACCCACAGCAGAGAAAGCCCGGCCTCCAGCCTCTGACATCATCCTCTGAGGAGACTCCTGATTGGCTGTTCACGGCTCTGAAAGCTTGCTTTGTGTTGCTTTGACAGGCCTGTGTCCGGCTGCAGGATTTAATCCTTTATACCCCACTGGGACCATGCAGCAGAGGCATCTTTACAGACCTTTCAGCCTGTTGTTAAGTTTCTTTTTCAACAGAGAATTCAGGTCCATGAGCAGAACCAGAGCAGGGGCCCCAACTAATCACGTGGAAAAAAAAAAAAAAAACCTTCACACGCCTTTTACTGAGGGCAATTTGAACTGACAAATACTACAATCTGAGTTACATATTGACAACATAAAATTATATAAAGGAATGCACACTTTTTTCTTATTGTGCACATTAAAAACAATCATGTTCCTTATTTTGCACCAACTAAAATTGTAACTTTAGTGCAGAAACACAGGTTTGACTTCACTAATCATTAAGTACCTATTGGTTTGCTGTCAGAGAAGGAAACAAAACAGAAAATAATCACATTTATAAAGCTATGATCAGTCAATTCATTTATTTTTAATCAAAAAGTTATTAGTTGATTAAATGAACTGCTGTAACTATGTAATGAGTGGAGTATGTTTCTAACAGTATGCACACATACAAGGTATGTCTATTAAATAATGAGGCCACTTATGAGGATAAAACAACACAGTTCACAGTCACTGAGTGTTACATATTAAAGGTTGGGTATTCTCACACTGTAAGTTTCCAATAAGTGACAGCTTTAGCTCACTGTTAGCTCCTGACTGAAGTGCACAGTCAGGCATCAGAAATGGATCAACTTAACAATTGAGCAATGCGTTAGTCTGAAATAACATGAAATTGAAAAAAAACCCCAATAACCGGTGACCTCTTTCCGTCCATTAGCGGAGATGAACGGGGAACGCCATGTGTACACGTGTGTTTGAAGGGAATAAAAGAGTTAGTGAAGGCAGAGAGTGTCCAAGACGGTCAATGTTCTGGATGCCCATGCACATCAAAAACTTCAGGAAATATTCAACAAATTGGACAAATGACTCTAAATGATCAATGACTCCGCATGAGGAGAAAAATGGTTTCCTTCTTCATCAAGACAACAATCCAGCTCACACTGCACTCCCGGTTAAAAGGTTTCTGTATACTGTAGGTTAAAATAACGTTTTATTGCAATTACCTAATTAATTACTTAATATGCAAATTAGGTGGTGGTTGCAAGAGTAACCCTTCCCCCTACCCTAACTACTTATGTGCCACGTTTGGCTAGTCTGGGTCCCGGGATTTTGTAAGATACAGAGTCAAGTGTCTGGACGGACACACACAATGAACAGCGATCTCCACTATGACCCTTTATGTTATCTTTTATTTTTTTTTACAACACTGGGGTATAACATGTTTTCAAATGTATAAACACGAAAGAAATAGTCTGAAAACCTGTGATGCACAGGCTGAGCAGCCATTGCAGGATGAGGAAGGCATGGGAGGAGGCAGCAGGTGAAGCACTAGTAAATAGTAACTTTCTTTATGCAAGACGTGTGGTTTTCCTTCTGTCGACT
Source organism: Pseudamia nigra (assembly GCA_029823295.1). Lineage (NCBI taxonomy): Eukaryota > Metazoa > Chordata > Actinopteri > Kurtiformes > Apogonidae > Pseudamia > Pseudamia nigra. Next base: position 2,328 of record JAQQAE010001728.1, read on the forward strand.
GGACTGGAAATTTGGTGTGAAGACGTTTCGCTACCTATTCAGGAAGCTTCCTCAGTTGTGCTCTTCTTCAGTTCTGCTTCCAGGATATGTAGCGAAACATCTTCAAACCAATTTTCCAGTCCAGTCGACAGAAGGAAAACCACACGCCTTGGATACCATGACCTGGATGACTGAGAATCTTCACAGACAACTTTCTGTATGAATGACTGGATGCCATTTTCATTTGTATCTCGTATTAGGTGCAGCATCCGAGTCACGTGACATCCTTAGAGATACCGACAGTGAGGGAAGTTTAACCCTGTGACCTATGAGGTATTCAGCCAATAGTCACTGAACAGAACAGCTGTGTCACTGGGCTTCATCGGACTCCAGATGCACCACAAACTGTCCCCAGTGACACACAGGCGTGACTAATCCAGTATTCATCATGAAACATCTGATGAACTCAGGACACACTGACGCCCGCAAAAAAAACCCCAAAAAAATCATGTTTCAAATGCACTGCTTTCAGGTCAGAGATACAGAAAGCTGGTGATGACTTACAGTATATTTTACACGATGATATTTTAGGATGATTTAGTAGTAGTTTGCCTTTCTATATAATGGTAAATTCATGAATTTGGATTTAATATAAATCAAAAATAAAATCAGATTAGCGAAAAATGCATTTCCATCTGTTGTGACTCAAGTCAATCTTGCCTTTTGTCTCTCGTGTCATTTCGGCCTTTTTGTGATTTTTATGCAAGCTGTGAGCTTGATGGATGGCATCTATTCATCCTCCATGGAAAGCTGCTCAGTGGCAGTGAAGCGAAAAAGTGTTTGAGGCCACATTATGTCTGAGTTCTGCGGCCCACTGTGTAGGCATACTAGCCCCCTGCGACTTCCCGCTTGTCCAGTGGCCACTCAGACCATGCACTGCAGGTGACATCACGCATTTTAAAAATGACTTTTGAGCTTTGTAATTTAAAACCTCCATGTTATAAAAACTAATCATACAAAGAGTAGTTTTCAACCTTTTTTGCAGCTGAAGGTAATGATGGCTCTTATTTATTATTGCAGTCTATGGGGAAAATGCTTTCTGGGACCAGCGAATGGCCACTGGTGGAATCAGCTTCAAATTTTTTCAGCAATCGGGATTCTAGATCTGATGACATTTCCTGCTTTTAATGTCATGCTTGTCCTCTCGTGTGTATTTTATGCATTTTACGTCATTTTCTCTTATGTCTTTGTGATCCATTTTTGTATTTTCTGTACAGCAGTTTTAGCTTTTTTTGTGACGGATTCGATTTTGTGTTTTGTCACACGTGTCTTTTACTTAATTTCATCTTGTGGTATCTTTTAGCTCATTTCTTTTTATCTTTCTGCATCTTTAACATTTTCTTTTTTCCACCATGTTTTATTCTCATGTCTTTTGTGTTCTATCTGTTTTTGTCTTTAAGCATCTTCTGTTTGCCTTTTACGTCACCTTTTTGCCTTGTTGTGTCTGTTATGTCATTTAGCATAGTGTATGCCATTTCCATCTTTGTGTTTTTACATCATGTTGTATCTAAAGTTTTTTCATACCATTTTTTCACCTCTTATGCCATTGTGTGTAACTTTTTTGTTGCATTCTCGCTGATGCTTGCTGCATCATTTAGGCCGTTTTCTTCCTTTTGCATCTTTTACATTTTTGTCTTTTTGTGACTTTGACATATTGTTGCAGTTTGGCGTCTTATGTCTTTCACATCATTTTGTCTTACCTCCATTATCCAATTTGTGTTTTCATACTTTTTTCCCCCACATCTGATGCCAATTTATATCATGTCATTTTTATCCTACTTTTGTCTTTCAGTGTCATCTATGTTGTTTCCATTTTTTTACATCATTTCCGTCTTTTTGCGTCTATTACACTACTTTGTCTTGTGTCTTATGTTGTGTCTTTGGATCATGTATTAAAACATACCATCCATGTTATACCATTTTATATCTTGCATCATTTTAGCTTATGTTTTATATCCATTTTTGTATTTTCACACTATGAGTTTTCACCCCTTATGCCATTTTGTATCATGTGCCGCTTTTCTTGCATTGTTTGTCTTTTTGCATCTTTTATGGTACTTTGTATGTTATGTCATAATTTCTGTCCTGTATATCCATTTCATCTTTTTGTCTTTGTGACTTCTACATCATATTGTATGTTTTTGTATTTTTCACATTGTTTATGTCTTATACCATTTAGATTTTTTTGGTCTTTTACATCCATTTCACCTTGTTCCATCTGTTGGGTCAGTTTTGTCTCTGTGTTTAACATCTTTGTCTTTTGGCATCTTTTATGCCGTTTTGAGTCTTATTTTCATTTCTCATTACATTTTGTTTTTTAGTGTAATTTCTGCCTTGTGACATCTTTTACTACTATATTAAAACTTTCAACAATCAATTGTTTTCTTCAACTTCAATCAAAACCAAACACTAGACTCTAAAGTTTTGTGTCTAATTATTCATTTATCATGATAATTGTACACATGGATTGAAACATTTTTGTCCGTACTGCCCAGCTCTCCATAAAGCTGCAACCAAATCCATAGTCCTCTGAGATTACTTCACTTCGGAATATGGGTGTGGAGGGCAAAGAGCGGTACATGATGCAACCTCCTGTTTCCATGGAGACAGTGAAATCTGCTTTGTTTGTGAGCACTAGACTATCTGTGCTGCAGACGCTGAATGCCGACATGGCTGACGGCGTGGAGAAAGCTGCAGGGCTGTGGGTGTGGAGAAGTGCAAACAAGTCACCTCATATCTCACACCTTCCTGCTGTTCATTGACTCAAGTCAGCCCTGCCTACTTCTGTGTACTTTATATGGCTCACGGCCCAACATGAATGATCGTAAAAGCAAACAAACCCCAGCTACGCCATGAAATAAGGGAGGACGCCTAACGGCAAACAACCTTTTCATTCAAACGGTTCCTCGCCGAGTTTGTCTTAGGCGTCAGACGATTATCAGCCCAGTCAATGATCAGATCTGATATAATGGATGCTATGTTCTTGAGATTTTCTCAGACTGACTGATCATCTTTAAAATAGTGATAGACTCTCTTTTCTCTTAACTGTTTCACTAATAAGAAAAGACAGACCATCATTATTTTAAGAAATGAAGGTCAATTGATGCAAAAAACCTCAACAACTTGAATATGTCTTGAAAACTGTCGTCAAAGTAACTGTTTTAACTTTTCCTTGATCCATTTCCAAACAGCGTTATTTACACTCACCCCCACTTCCTTCTGCAGTCGCCAAAAGCATCAAACGCTATGTTAAAGCTCGCTCTCATTGGAATCATTCCAGGAAAGGAAGACCAAGAGCTCCCTCATTTAGAATTACCAGCCTCAATTTACAAATCCTCACATAGTTTTGGTGACTGCACTTGGTGAAACATTCAATTGTTGAGACACTTTTTTGTTTACCACATCATTCCGTACATGTTCTTATAATAAATACATTCTTAAAACCACGGAAGGAGAAGGTGTGTCTAAACCATAGACTGTATATACAGTATTATGGACAAAGTGACCGTGAAGTCACCCATTAGTTTCTGAAGGGCCGTTTTGAGGCCAATCGAGTTGTCACTTCCTGAATGGCATGTTGGAGCCAAAAACAGGATGTGACCATATTTGGACGAACGGCAGCGGGGCTTACGAAGCGTTCATGCCAGGGCACTCATGGGAAGCTAACATTAGCCGCTATCTTACTGATGCGGTAAAACTTCACCATGCAGTGTCAAACAAAGTCTTATCACAGTGTTGTTGGCGTAAACACTTACCCACAGCTGAAGTCAAGCGTATCTCATGTAAAACTATGAACATATTCAATAAAAAGATATGAAGGTCTGAATTGATCCGACTTTGCTATAGCAACCTGCTGCTATAGCGACATGTCAAACCCCAGCATGGCAGTGATTTGTAGGATTATTTGCCATAATATCTTAATAACGACACAAAAAGTTAAAGATGGACCATCACATTACTTATTAGAGGGTCCAAATAAAACGTTAGAGACTATGATGACCCATGAAAAAAATTTATTTGCTTAGTATTTTAAGAGAAAAGTCCAATTTATCTCTATGTGGAAAAAAGCTTCTTGGAGTAGGGCTATCGATTCCCCAGCGGCCAAGCAGTGGGATTACAACATAAAATTACTTCTGCATTGGCCTCAATGAACAACCCCAGTCGTTGCCCCTTGGTCTAAACCTTGGACTGGTGGTGTAGGATTTATTAGGCGTATTTCCACCGCAGGACCTTTGTGACAGTTTTACAGGTCTGGGGCTATTGGTGTGCATCTCCACTTCAGGAACCGGCCCTAAGGGTTTAATTTCAGGAACCTTTACGGGGTCTAACCGAGTCCCAGCTTCAGGGTATGTACTCCAAAGGGCCCTGAGAACTCTGGGGCAGAGCTTAAAGGTTTACTCAATGCTGATTGGGTATACCCAGAGCAGGATACGACGGCAATGGAAACAAGCTGCATTTTTAAAGCCTCGCAGAAGACAAGTAGTAAATACTAGTAGGATTCTTTTCATAGCGCCCATGGCCATGTTTGCACAAAACACAAATGCGGCAGCCATCTCACCTCCCCCCCATGTTTATCTTTGTCCTGAATGTCGTTCTCACTGCTTTTGCTCTTGGCACGTTGCGGTTACGTGTCGTGATTATGCCACACTTATATCAGCCGTGGGACCTACTCTGCAGTGGAGACACAGCGGCCAAGAGGGGCCAAGTGAAAGGACATTCCTGTAAACCCCCCCACGCCCCGTACCATGAAGTTCTTACAGTGGAAACAGACCTAATTATTCAGTTTGGCTGAGCTGACAGTTGTCATTGTGGCAAGTTTTGATAACTAAAGAATGTGACAACCTGCATGAGTAGCCTGTCCAGACCTCATCACATCTAGTTTTGTATCAGTAACAAGTAGTGTGATGACATGATTAACTTTCTAAAACAAACTATCACAGCTGATAGTGTTTCATAAGCTGAGGCATGACATGTTTATGTAGCGCAGACTTGGAAGTAGATAAGATGAAGGAAGATCAGTCTAGCAAAGGGATGCACACAATTTGTTTGTCAATTAAAAATGTACACTTTTCACAGAGACAGAAGAGACACAGGATACTAGTACTGCACCAATATGGAACAATGTGGCGGATCTGAAGCTGGTGAAAGAGGTAACACCAATAAACACATCATTAGCCTAAACACTCAAAGAAAATAGTAATGGCAATCCTGACAGATCTGCTTTGGTGTCCCCACCTCGACAGCATAGAAGACAGTGGTGGTGCTATATTCTGGTCCAGCAAACACAACCAGTCTGACCTTATTATTCAGCATGTTCTCAATTATCTCTAGTGTTTATTTGTATTGAAATATTTAGATTTAAAACTTCTGCTACTTTTATTCTGATGCAGATGTGTCTTCTTCCAAATTTAAATGTACTTCTGTTCAAAGCATTTGTTACTGGTTTCTTTCACTACAAATACGAAGCACTGGCCAAGAAAAAACAGCTGATCTGTTGTGTTTCTACTCAGCGGGAGAAATTCTGAGACACACTTAAAAGGTTTCTGTCAACATTAATGGCATCCAAAAAATTATTCCAAAGCTGTTTTGCAAGTCTTTATTTCATGCTGCTCTAAAACATGGTCACAGGACACTTAAAAAAAAATTTCAAATCACCAGTGACAGGCTACACAAACAAACCTTCATTAATGGAAATAATTTGCACACCGTTAGGTCAAATTTGACCCACAAAATTAGTTGTCTTTACCCTGAAATTTGATGACTTTTCGTAAAGTGACAAAAAATATGCAAAATGAAAATGTTAAAAATGTCATACCTGTGTAAGTGGTACAATTTTTTCCACACTCTGGCACTGTTCCAGCTCAAATGAGCTTTAGATCCATCATTGGGGATCAAATTACAGAAAATATAGTTTTTTAGGGAAACACGAACCAGTGAAACAGTACATGTGTAAGTGGTACAAATGTTAAACTAATATAATAAACTTCAGATTACAAAATTATATTACTATTTGCAGCTTCAGTGAAAACAGGTCATGATATTATGTGATAAAACCCTTTTTTCCCCTAAAAATAAGTTGTTTTGACTCAGAACGTACTGTAAACATTATGTAAGGGTTAAACACATTAAAGCACTTTCCTACCAGCCAGGTTCCCGAGAAATTGCATGTCTTTTTGCACATTTCCAATCACTATGCTCTGTCCATAAATCAGTTTCTGCTTTGTCTGGACAGAGTTCTGGAACGGCATGATCCCTTCAGACACCGGTTTAGACAGTAGCACAAAAAAACAATCGCAATCTCTGAAGAGACATAATAGTTTTGCTTACACTGCTGAAGTTCTAAATATGTATACACAGCATGCTTTAATTTGGAAAGGTTTGTTACTTACTGAGAACTTTCTTTGGATAATTTATGCCATTTTTAACAGGAAAAATGAAAAAGCTGAATATTTTTTATAGCGTCAAAGACAGAAATAACATCAGTCCTTCATGCGGAGGTTTGGAGTGTTCACATTTACTCCTTTACATGTACTTGAAGAGTTTTTTCCAAATAATGTGCTTCTGAGAGCAGCTATTTGGTAGAATACTTTTTACTCTTAGTTACATTTGTTTCTGTGCATTTGCCTTTGATTAGATAGATCTAGTAGTGTGGGACAAGACTGTGGGGAGCGACAGGCAGCAAGGGCGGTGGGCTGGATTTGAACCCAGGCCCGGGCCATGCGAGTGTGCCCTACCAGGTAAGCTACCTAGGTGCCCCCACCTCACACTTCTGCTCAGTTACACTTGAGCAGCAATAATGATTGGAATGAAAAAAATTAAGAATAAAAATATCAATCAAATTTAAAACCTGAACAAAAAAATTAACAAAATTAATAATCTAAGTAACAAAATGAGCAGAAATGTACAAAAATGATCAACAAAATAAGCAAAAAAAAGAACAAAATAAGCATAAAATTAACTAAATAATCAAGAAAATTCATAAAACTGAAGAAAATGGTCACGTAAATTATAAAACAAAAGTAATAAAAAAAATTACAATAGTCACAAAATTGAGTGCCAAAATAAACAAAATAGGCAAAAATTGTCAAGATAATCAAATAGCTTAAAAATGACCAAACTGAACAACAAAAACTGAACAAAAAAGCAAGTAAAACAAATTACAACAGTAGTAAAATAACATAAAAATAAAAAAACAAACAAAATTTGAACAAAAATCAACAAAATTAGCAACAAAATGATAAATATCATGCTGTAACAAATACCACTTTATGAAGTTACTCACTACTTTAGTAGTTTTGTATGAGATTTTTTACTTTTACTCAAGTACTTAAGTTTATAAGTTTTACTTCAGTCATTATTGCCTCTGCCAAAAAGGTTATGCCACAGTCCCCATTAGTTTATTTATCTGTTTGAGTGTCAACAGCATAACTTGAAAGGTTATCAACAGATTTGGATGAAATTTACAGGACAGATCAGACATGCACAAGGTTCAACTGATTAGATTCTGGGAGTGATGTGGATCATCGTCTGGATGCACAAGATTTTTAAAGGATTCTTCACCATTGTGAGACAGGACCAAATTCAACATATGTCCGTCTAACACCACTAATAACACCCAGGACATTTAGCCAAAAACACAGGATAACACCATAACAGATTCTATCATGCTACAAAGTTTGATCCAGATACTGGCAATATTTCGGATATAGAGATCCAGAATGCTTATACAGTACATGTACTTATAGAGGTTGAGAAAAAATAGCTACAGTAAGGTAGGAAATGAAGTTAGACATGAAACTGACACCGCATTGTAATGGAAAGTCTGCTGATTCAGTAATCTACAGAGCTAAATCCACAAGAAAACTGCCATTACGCAAATGTTATTTTTGGTGAATAACTATTGAACTAATAATGATATGTGTGTGATTCCAAATGCTAATGGTAGGTTTTTATGGTCTAAGAATCCAATAACGAGGGTCAAGCAACTTTAAGAATATTACTTTTGGTGCAGTAACATTATGGAGGAAATGAGCATAGGTTAAAATGATACTGGTAGGTTTTCACTATGAAGAGAAACTGAGCTGTGTTGGTGGAGGACTGCGCTCTGAGTACTTTCTAGTTATTATGAAGTAACAATAGTTTTACATGAGTACCTCTTCTGTTTCCCCAAAAATACCTCTGGGCTGTACTGTTTTCCAGTAGTGACAGTGATGACAAACATTAAACTTTCTGCTCCTTTAGGCTGAGAAAAATCTCCCACTTTTGTTATTAATATGTGAGCTCTCTCAAACTAGTGTCAGTTTTTTGTTCTTCTTCAACAGGGAGTGTTTCTGTTCAAGACATTACACAATTTACAACCGCCATAAATAAAACGACCTCTGGACTGGTACGGTACATAAAAGACAAGGCAAAACAATAAAGTGATATCCATTGTGTAATGACCCCGCACTGAGATGGGAGAAAGTCAACCTGGCGAGCCCCCTCCCCCCGTTCGTCACTCCTGAAGCCTCAGCTCTACACTACTGTATGCCACAGCCCATTAACATACAATAAGTGTTTATCTGACCCACAGCGAATGCAGGCAGCAGAGTAGGTCAGCGTTGGAGCATCAGAGAGGTCAGAAAAACAAGGCCTAAACAACCCGTCCATAAAAACATGGCTGCCTTTGTTTCAGAAGGCTGCAGGGTGAGCAGAAAGCCCCGACGGAAGCTGTGGTGCTCGGATGACAATGGAGCTCTGTCTACCCATAAAGCTCATCAATTGCGCCTGCTCTCTCGTGACTCATCCTTACACAAGGCAGTCAAACTTCCAAACAACTGAGTGTTAATACAAACAAAGGCCAGGAAGGACAATCAATAACGTCCTCTTTGACAGCTCTCTGCATGGCCATTAATATCCACAGGAGAGACACAGAGCTGCAGGGCAAGAGAGGAAATGTGAGAACCAAGTACAGGGCCTGGTTAGAAATGAGTGAGAGCTGCTAGGGCTGGGAGATGTGGCCAGAAATGCACTTAGTCAGTATTAATAACTATCATGAGAAATGTTCAATCACTGTTTGAGTCATGATTTATGGAACTCAGGACTGTTAATCGTGGTTTTAAGATATTTGTAAAAGATGCAACAAGATACATAAAAGAGACACGAAGAGATAAAAACATCAGACAAATAGGTGGCAAAATGTAAAAGAGTGAGTAAAAGATAAAGAAACTGTATGATTATCTGTGGATTATATTCAGAATATATGCAGCAAGACAAGATACAAAACATGTAAAAATAGCAAAATGGCTCAAAGGAAGATGAAACCAATGTAATAAATGCAATAAGATGAAAACAACCTAAATAAAAATGATGTATGAGACGCAAAAAATTAAAAAAAACAAAAACTATGCAAGAGTGAGTGAAAATGAAATAAACAAAATAAAGAGAGCAAAAAAGGTGAAATACCATGTAGAGGAAATCAAAAGATGACAATTAGAAAAGACGTGTAAGATAATAATGCTGCAGATGATGCAAAAGTGAACATGATGCAAACATGCAAGAATGCAAAGAATGAAATAGTGTAAAAGAAGCAAAAAGATTAAATGATGAAAACTGAGAAAAGATGCAAAAAATTCAAAAAGGATGCAAGAGGCAAAAATGAAGAAAAAGAATGAAGGAAAGGTTGTCAGTAGAATATGCACAAAGGCAAAAACAGCCTTAAAAAAAGGTACAAAAATGAAAAAAGATGCAAAAATGTATAAAGGTGAAAATTACACAAGTTACACAAAATGCAAGTAACACAAAAAACCTCACAAATATTCAGTGAGATGAAAATTACACAATATGAAACAACTTAAGAGTGAGAGGTAAAGAAACCAGATGGTTAATTGGATATAAATTCTTAATAATATCCATCCATCCAGTTTCTACCCCTTTATCCTCGGCAACAATAATGCAAGAAGGCAAAATATTAAAAACAGTAAAATTTGAATACGGTGCAAACACAATGACAAAAAAGATACAAAAAGACAAAATGATGCAGATACTCAAAATGACATAAAAGAGTGAGTGAAAGTTACAGAAAACAGTTATTTGTAGTTTTAAATTATTAGCATAAGATGCAAAAAGGGGAAAAAAGAAAGAAAACATTGCAGTAAGATGAAACCTTGTGCAAAAAAAAAAAATCCAAAAGATATGTCAAAGACAGAAAAAGGTGATAAAAGGCGCCAAAAAAAGACAGAAATGTTAATGACATAAAGGTATGAATGAATGAAACTTTATTTATAGTAATGAAATAAAACAAAAAAAGCCAGAAAGAAAAAGGTGTAAATGATGTAAAATATGCAAAAACGAGTTAAAGAAAACAGACTGTTATTTGTAGTTTTAGTAAAACATCCAAAAAGAAAAATTAAAAAAAAAGACTAAATTTCAGAAAAATAAAACACCGTAGAAAAACAGACATAAAAAGGTAACATTGGCATAAAAGACGCAAAAAGACAAAAGTTACTAAATGAAATGTGCAAGACGTAAAAGATTTTTCCGCGATTCTTAGTTCTCTTATTAATCGAGGCAAAAGGCAGCCACATTTCAGTTAACTTATCAGTTTTACCACTAAATTTCTTAGCTCAGACCATGCAGCACCTTCTGCAGGATGTGGCATTTCAGATCTGAGCACCGAGCAGCCTCGCCCGCTGTGGGCGGTGTCGGGAAGTCGACCGTCGAGGTTTCAATTTCAGCCTGCACGGGGTTATCAGGCTTAGGCGCAGATTTCAGTGAAGAAGGCTATAAATTAAACCACGGTCTAGCTCCTCCCATCAATCCGAAGGAGTGCTGATCAGTCAAATCACCTGCTTTAGTGACTGGTTGGAAAGAAAACCTGCAGGGCCTTGGTCCTCCATGGCATGAGTTTGACACCTGTGCGGGAGCTCACAAAGAAAGCATCACTCCTCCATGCGACCCCCAGTCTTCTTAATTCGTCGAGGTAAGGTGTAGCGTATCAGGGCACCAGCTGCACACGGCCATACGATGCGGAGAACTCAACTAATTAAGTTTTTTATTTCATCTGGGAATGTCATAATGAAATTCTTGTGGCTCCTGCAGATAAATAACCTTTTCTGGACAACATAATATCTCTCATTCGCACCACATTATCTATTATGATTATTCTTCACAACAGGTATTATTTCATTTGGTCTACATGACATAAAATATACACCACTGTCTGGGATTTTTTGGGGGCATTTTTCCAATTTGTTGATTATTTTCTTCATATTTGCTAATTTTCTTCCTCAGTTTTTTGTTTTGTTGATAATTTTGTTCATTTTGTGAAACATTTATTTCACTTTTGACAATTTCTGGACTGTCTTGTTCAACTGTTCATTATTCTGTTCAGTTTGTCCATTTTGTTCAATATTTTCCTCATTTTTGTTAACTTTCTTTATTATTTTGTTGGTTTTTAATCATTATCTTAATTATCTTCTTTTGTGTTCACATTGTCAAGTTTTTTTTTGTCATTTTGAGAAACATTTTGGCCATTTATTGGTCATTTATTGGAATTATTTGGCTATTTTGTAAATGTTCTGTCATTTTTGTTCCATTTGTGAATTATATTGTTGAGTTTTTTTCATTTTGACCGCCCACAGTATTGAGATTTCAGGGGCTCTGTACCTTTCTGAAGTGAATATTCAGTTCACACACTTACACCATCACTCAGTCAAAGAGTGGTGGTTTGTGCCATGTCTGAATGAAAAGGTCAGTTCTTCTGGGGGTTAATGATATTGATCCTGATCATTTCTGTTTTCCTCAAATAATTCTGTTTTTGTTTGCAATTGAAAATAAATTACCTTAACAGCAATTGACAAAAAAAATCTGAAAAAAACCCTCAAATTTTGACCTCAGCTGTACATCCTGACAATTCCACATTACGTCACAGTTCACATAATGAATGCTCGCTGAGGTTCCACAGCTCAATGTTCTCTCCCTGTTCCATGCTTCCATGTGTCTCTTAAGCCGATGTGACAACCCTCCTGCCAACCCTCTTTCAGGCCGGGCAGCACAAAGGCGCCGCGCTCCACCTGACGTCACCGCCGCTGTGAATGGGGCTGCAGCGCCCAGAGCCACAAAGAACCCGGTGCTGAGAAAAAGGCAGAGTGTGTGTCTGGGTAATGGAGGTGCAGAGGCGGCTTCGAGTAGCTCTTTGTTGCTACGTAACCATATACGACTCTAGTTTCAGTGGTTACAGCTACCGTGAGCATCCAAAAATAAACGCATAAAAGGTTCATCGCTCAAAGGGAATGAGAAGGATGTGTAGGAGCCAATTAAGCATCTGGACATGGACGGAATAAGCCCAGCTGAGGTCTTTCATAAAGGATTCACCGCTGGGGTAAAAGTGAAAGTAAAAGCATGACCCTGAATACATGCATGTACAAAAATTATAGCGAGTAGAGTAAACAAGTAAAAAAAGACAGTTGCTGCTGGCCTTTGTTTTGTTTAAATCTCGAAGACTGCAGCACTGTCAACAAGAATGCAGAAGTACCTGAATGCATGATATTTCTTTCTAAAATCACTTGCAAATTCTTTTTTTTTTTTTTAAAGCAAAGCGAATGCAAAACTGGTACTTTACAACATTACACTACTGACTATTGTAATACATTTGAAAAACAAAATGATGATCAGGCATCCCAAAAATCATCTGTCCAGGTTTGTGAGGGTTAATACCAGTGGGCAATGACCAGGGCTGTTCAGTGAGGCCGATGTGGAAGTACCTTAAAGTTGTAATACCACTGCTGGCCACTGGGGCACCGTTCACTGGGCTCCCTGAAGCCCCAACTCCCATAGAGTTACACTAGAATTCTCTCTGAAAACACTGCGTGAATACACCTTTGTCATGAGTCGTCATGGTCTCAGATGTTTTATTTTGACCTTCTACTAAGTGACCTGGTGGTCCACCTTTAACTTTTTGCTCCGTACTTAAGATATTACGACAAATAATCAGACAAATCACTCCTGTGCTGGGATTTAACTGACAGGTCGCTATGGTAACTTGACCCGCCAGCAGAGACAGACGCTCATATCTTCTATTTTGTTAATAGAGCATAGTTTTAATTGAGATACGCTCGACTGTAGTTGTGGGTAAGTGCTTATTCCAGCACCACTGTAATATGTTACTGAGTCAGTAAGCTACTGTCCCCTGACATACTAACCTAAAGTAGCTCTACCGCCATTTGTCAAAATCTGGTTACATCCTGTTTTCAGCTCCAAAACATCATCCAAGTCATGACAACCTCATTGGCCATTGAGGCCACTCAAGTTGTAATGTCCTGGACAATATGTAGGCACCAAAAACAGGATGTGGCAGGACACGTGCATCTGCAAAAAAGGTCAAAAATGACTCATTAAGATTAGCAGCTTTTATAACCTGAAGGTTTGACACATTTAAAAATTGGCAAAGCGGTCCAAAAATAGGTTTCAAAATAAATCACCCGCAGTGCACAACCTGAGCAGCCACTGGACGAGCAAAAAGGCAGCAGGGGGTGGATTAGGGAAAACATAGTACGCCCGGACAGTGGGCCTAATTATGTGGAAATTTACTTTTTTTTTGCTTCAATGTCATTGAGCAGCTTTCCATAAGGAATGAATGGATTCCATCTTGGATCCCTGGTCAGCATTATTATGGATAAGCTAATGGTAAAAGCTAGCTTATGGAAACCTTCAAGCATTGCTTAACGAAGTCCGGTTTTAGTGTTCGAGTGTTGTAAGCAGTGAACTGTAACTACAGGTGAGCATCTGTCAGGAAAAACCATGTTCTGTTAAATAAAGAGAAGCTATAAAGGTGCGACACGTTCTCCACGCTCACTCACTCCATGGGTGAGTGAGCTGTCATACAGACCTGTCAATCAAAGCCTTTATTAGACTTTTTAGAGGGTCCAAGTAAAGCATCTGAAGCAGTGTTCAATGACCCAGGCTGTTCAGTGAAGCCGGTGCAGAACTAACTTTAAGTGGTAATACCGCCGCTAGGAACCCATTCATCCGGCTCCAAGAAGCCTTTTTCCCATAGAAATACAGTACATTGGACTTCTATCTGAAAATACTAAGTGAGTAAATGTTCGTCATGAGCCATTATGGTCTCAAGCATTTTAATAATCTAATAAGTAATGTGGTAGTCCATCTTTAACTTTTTGCTCCATTATTAAAATATTACAGCAAACAATCCAACAAGTCACTACCGTGCTGGGGTTTGATTGACATGTCGCTATGTTAACAGCTTGCTAGTGAAGTCGGAGCGATTCTGACCTTTGCATCTTCCATTTATTCAATATGTTCATAGTTTTACCTGAGTTACAGTCGACTGCAGCTGTGGGTAAGTGTTTACACTAACACCATAATATGACGTTGTTTGACACTCCGTGGTGTAGGTTTACCGCGCCAGTAAGCTAGCAGCTAATATGAGTTTTTCCATGAGTCCCCTGGCATGAACGCTCAGTTAGCCTCGCTGCCGTTCATCCAAATATGGTTACATCCTGTTTATGGCTCCAAAATGGCAGCCAGGAAGTGACAACCCGATTGGCCTCAAAACAGCCCTTCAGAAACGAATGGGTAAAGTCACGGTCACTTTGTCCAGTTATATATACAGTTTATGGTCTAAAGTCACGCTGAAAATTTATTCAGAGTATTTCTAAAGAGAGTGTAACCCTATGGGTGTCAGAGCTTCTTGAATGAACACTTAATTTTCACCATGAATCACTTTTTTTTTTAATTCTGAGGGCTTTGGCCATAATATCCACCATAACTTATACACTTTTGTCCGCAATTATGTGAAATTATATACTTTTTTATGCATCTTGTGTATGATTACTTAGTCTTACACAAAATACTTTTAACCGAGGGCAGTAAAAATCCAAACATTCCCGTGTCTAGTTCTGCTTTACACTAAGAATCTACAATTGAGAGCACTGGCAAAACTGTATGAGTTACCACTTGGTGGACTACTACCATCACAATCAACTCCTGCAATTTTCTCTTGGCTTTTGTGTGTATTTTTAGGTTACTCAGTGTACTTGGTTACCAACCGCATTCTGTCAACATCACTTTGGGTACTGTTTCATAGTTTCCAGGTCTGCAATAACCCCGTACACTCATCCAGAGGCATAAAATCCCAAATAAATATCCCTCAACAAGGATCCAAAGCAATAAAGAAACAGATTCAACCTCTGTCAAGACCAGGAAAAGTACAGCGTGTCTTAAAATGTCTTCAATGTCATAAAGTCATTAAATGACCTCAATTTCAATTTGTCACCATGTTCATCATCATAGACATTAGATCTAAATCAATTACCAGGTTTCAATTCCTTTTTGTCAAAGTGAGTGGAGTTTTTCCCTCATGATTTGAAGCTACAATGGCACCTAATATTTACTTTTTCACTTTGAACATGGACTTAGCCTTTGGGAAATGTAGGTTTGTTAATTTTTTTGGAATTCCTTGTTTGGTTATGACTTTTTTTTTCCTGGTCCATTTACAGGTCACTTTGGTCAACTGCACTCATTTTGTTGATTATTTTCCTCATTTCTGTTAATGTTGTGAAGCATTTTGTTCACTTTTGTGAAATATTTGGTTCATTTTTGGTACATATATCGATTTTTTTTTTCATTTCGGTTATTTTCTTCATCTTTGTTCATTTTGTTGATTATTTTTCTTATTTTTCTTCATTTTGTTAAATATTTCGTTCATTTTGTGACATTTTATTATTTTTGGTACATATGTGGATTAATTTGGCCATTTTTGCCATTTATTCTTAAATTTATGTTTTCCTCACTTTTGAGAAATAGTCACATTCTGCTCCATTTCTGGAGTATTTTGGGTATTTTTTCCATTTTGTTGATTTTTTTTTCATTTTTGTTCAATTTATTGGTTATTTCTTTTCTTTGAGGAATGCTTTTGAAAGGATTGAGGGCCTTGCTCTCGGTGGTTCTGTTGGGTAATAATCTGCGATTATGATTGGCGCTATAAAAATAAAGATTGAATTGAAGAAAATGAATTTATATTTATTTTTTAATTTTCAATCATTGTCTTGATAATTCTGTTCAATTTTTGTTCTTTTTGTGGAATACATCAGTCCATTTGTGGATTATTTATCATGTTACTTTATTTTGTCAAATAGTAGTAAAATAGTTTTTGTTCATGTTATGCACCATGTTCTTGCTTTTTATTCATTCTCTTGATCACCATCTTCTTTTTTGTTCACATTGTTGATTATTTGTTTCAGCTTTTGGTCATTCTGAGAAACATTCTGGTCATTTATTGGTCTATTTGGAGATTATTTTGGTAATTTGTTTATTTTATTGATCCTTTCCTTTATCTTTATTCATTTTATTTATTATTTTATTACATTCTTATTAATTTTGTTGATCGTTCTTCATTTTGTCCACTCTGCTTATTACATTATTTGCTTTTCTCTATTTTGAGGAATATTCTCATGAGGATTAAGTGGTATAAAATGAACTCAAATTAAATTAAATCAAATCACTGTCTTGATATTTCTGTTCACTTTGGTCCATCTGGGGGTTATTTTGCTCACTGATGTTCATTTTGTTGATTTTTCTGTTCAGTTTTTTTCATTTAGTTTATTATTTTTGGACTTTTTTCATTGTTTTTGTTAATTGCGTGGAATATTCATTTTTTTCTACATTAGTGGATTATTTTTGCTCATTTCTAGAGATGAAAAATGATGCAAAAGATAACACTGAAGGTTATAAAACTCAAAAAGATAAAAACACTGATTAAATTTTTTTTCAACAAAAGAAGTTCAGTAAAAATGAAGATACAATTGCACGCAACTCAGTGTTAAAATACGTTAAAATGGTCTAAGAAAGCACTAAATGTAAGCAACTGATACTGGCAGACGCCCTGGTCTAGTGTCAGTGTTTTCCCAAAAATTCAGTATCTTGCACTGCTAATTATTGTCATCATCGTCATCGTCCATGACGAGACTGAGCTGCTGATGGAAGGAGACATGTAGATGTTAAAACTTCATCAACCGAGCTGAAAAGTATCTGAGTGGCTCTGTCAGGTCATTGTGAACCCGTAAGAACCCTGCGTTCTGACAGGAAGTGAAGGGAAAAATCAGACATCACAGAAGAGGAACTGAATCAGAATAAGTGGTAAATACAGCCAAAAATCATCACACTGTGCAACATCGATACCCATAAATATCATAATAAATGACAAATCATTACTGTACTCCAGCTGAAAGGCTGATCTTTTGGTGCTTAAGTGAAGAAGTGTGATGTTATTTGTGGCTTTAAATTATTACTATAAGATCTAAGAAGGCAAAAATGACATATGAATGCAAAAACAAACAGAGGCCATGAAACAGCAAATCCCCCACACAGTTTTGAAACTGACCTTTTTCCTCAAAGGTCACGACACATTTGGAATAACCATAGTCAATAACCTGGGGGTATATGACAATTTCAACCTCATTACATAGCTAGAAATGTATGAAGGTCCAAGTGCAATCATTGCAGACCCTACTGATCTTCAAGGTCAAAGTCAAGGTCATTTGATGATCAACCTGACTATCTGCCAAGTTTGATTGGTTTGGGTCCAGGTACTATGGAGATACAGAGTCAAATGTTCGGGTGGGGGATAAAAATTACCCAAAAGTAGAGGTCGACTGATTATCGGCACAGATATTTGGAATTTTGATGTATATGGGGATCGGTGTTTTTTTAATCCGACTGGCCGATGTCAAGAAATCAATTAAAAACTCTTTTATTTCGGCTCAGACGCTGCTGCCCCTCTCTCTCTCTTCTGCCACTTCTGTCTCCAGCATTGTTCCGCCCACGGCGCCATCTGATTGGTTAAACAAGTCACAGTATGCCTAAGTGGCAGAGACACTGAAGCGGAAACTGTCCTCTCACACACATGGCACAGAGGGAAAGTTTTGTCGTGTGGTTCTCCACACTACACACGTTTGCACTTTCCAGAGAGCAAACATGTTGAAGGTAGACGCAGAAAACTCTCCCGAAATTGTAATAAACATCCCGGTGCTCTATATCTACTACTACTTCTAACTTACAGTGTGCAGCAGAATAACGTACAAGCAGAATAAACATGAGCAGCAGCTCTGCTAAGCTAATAGCTTCTCCTGACATGTCTGTGAATTACCGTACTTGAAACAATGCTGTTGGTGATGTCGATGTGGAAACAGTCCGTGATTGTAGAAGCCTGTGTGTGTGATTGTGAGAGAGTAAGAAATTCAATTCAGTCTTGTTTTGTTGCAGGGAAGTACGCTGAGATGAAGGCTGACTAGTTTTTACCATAACATTAGTTGGCCAGTCTGGCTCTAAATGCTCAGTAGACTATGTATTATCAATGGGTTGAACGTATGTAATGTAGAGAATAGTGTGTGTTTGCGTGAAAGTCACATGAAAAACTCTACAGCTCACGACTGCTACAATAACTTGAGAGTCTAAAATCCATACTCTTCTGGAGCTATTTATTTTCTATTTATTTGGTTAAATAAACATGCTTCAGGCATTTAAACCAAGTTAAGTGTTTGTATTATTCAACATTTTTACGGCAATTTTTACACTGCAAATGAATATCAGCTCCAAATACCGGTTAACGGCCTCCTTAACAACTAATAATCGACATTGGTCCTGAAAAACCCATATCGGTCGATCACTACCCAAAAGAAGAAAAAGATGCAAAAATTTAAAATAACAGACGTAAAAAGATGACAATGACCCAAAAAAAGCACAAAAAAGTGAAAGGAATGAAAAAGACAAAATAAAGGTACAAAAAAAAAAAAATCAGAAATAAAAAATAAAACAAAAAAATTAGTAAAAAATGACATAAGACAAAAAATTAAGAGATGTAAACAAAGAAAAAGATGCAAAAACAAATCACGGATGAAAATGGCATAAAACACAGACGTGAGAGGACATAAAAGATGCAAAAACACAAATGTAGGCATAAAAAGGCACAAATGACATGGAAGAGGAAAATACAAAATTGATGTAAAAGGAGGTGGAAAACAAAAATGTCAGACCAATCGAGTTGAAAATGACTAAAGGACAACATAAAAGAGGCAATAAGAGACTAGAAGATGTTTCAAAACACGATATGAAGTGAGAATAAATCAGAAAAACAAATTCTTATAATCCTTATAATTCTAGAGACAAGGAACATGTTGATCAGCATAGATCACAATATCATGAAATTTATTACAGTAACCATGGTGACCTGCTTTACTCTAAACTCAGTACCTAATTGGAAACATTAGTGTGAATGTGCGTAAACCATCCGGATGAGAGTGTAAAGGTGAGTCAGTGTTTTCGTGGCTTCTTTACGACTCTGACTGGCTGTAGACCAGCTGAAATGTCCTGAAATGACACCGGCTGCGTTGGACAAAGGTTTAGAAGTGCGTTAATCTCTGGCTGAGCAAAGATGATCTAGAAAACTGGAAACGGTGACAAAGAGACATTTTCTGGGGCTATAACCCCATTTCCCAGTTTAGAACACAATCAGTGGGTAAAGACACGCTTATTAGAACAGTCAAATTAAAATCTGTCTCTAGCCTATAAATCTAGTTCAGTCTTTTAAACCAGTTGTAATGATTGATGTCGTCACATTTATATGAGCATTTATTCTGTTGTTCATCATAAAACCTCAAGAGAGAATGCTAAATACTGCACCTGGAGTGCCTTGCTCTTCTATCCCTGCAGCTTCACAATCCCACCCAGTCCTGCAGGGATTGAAATCAATCCCATAAGGAACAATGTTCTCTATCTGAAAACATCACAGGGAATCAACAGTAGCAAGAGGCAGTGGAGGCTGACAATGGAGACGCGTCAACCACGTCGTTAATAGTATACCTTTTTGCTTTAGCTGCAGAATTTGGTAAAAAAAAAAAAATAAAAAAAAATTATATTACAATAACTGAGACTGCAATTTGAATTGACTTTCTTGGATACAGGGAAAATGCACTGAAACATACACCACCACTCAAAAATTTCGACACACCGTCTCCAGTGTGTTTACATGCATTTATTAGGGCTATCAAAATTAATGCGTTAATCCGGATGAATATTTGCATGATTGATTAATTGCGTTAAAATTTTAATCTAATGTCCAATAACTCATATATCAAGGAAGAAGTGATGAAATCTTATGTTACATTTGACCCACCTCACTGACAACTTTAGCATTTATTGCTTCAAAGTCAACTTAAATGTAAAAATATAAGTATTTATGCATCTTGAAACAAATTACATTAGTTCTTGATGAAAACAATGAACCAAGTATAAAAAAGCAAAAACATCATCAGCAGAACATTACAGAGGTTCTGTTAAATTCTACAAAGCAGGTGGAATTTCCTTTAGTTACACAAGTTTAAATTAGAAAAAACATACATTTTAATGTAAAATAAGTCATTTTAGTCGAGTGTCTATATCACCTTCTGTCATGAGTGTTTTTGCTCCCACAGAATGAAAAACAAATGGGTATTAATTGTGATTAATCGAAATTAACCCACAGTAACCTTGTGATTAATCAGATTAAAAATTTTAATCATTTGACAGCCCTTGTATTTATTATTACTTTCAGCATTGTACATTAACACTGAAGACATGCAAACTGTGAAAGAACGCATGTGGAATTATGCAGTAAACAAAACAACCCAGAAAATGTTTTGTATGTGTACAATATTATTGTCTTGTGCAGAGGAAGGGTGGGTCCAGAGGCAACAGCCCTGTCGCTGCTACTACAACTACTACTGCACATATGTACAGTGGTAATATCATCCATATTATGACAAGAATGCAAGGAAAAAAAAAAAAAGTCCATCAATAAATCGTCATGTTTTGAACTGAACTTTTCTTAACACTACATAACCCTTCCTCTGCACAAGACAATTGGTCTACAATATAAAACATGTTTTACTACATGATTCCATTTGTGTTCTTACAGTCTTCTTAATATGTTTTAGACCATCAGTTATCTTGTGCAAAATAAGGGTTATAACGGAGTCAATAGTCCTATCAGTGCTACAGTACTACAACTACGGTACAAATCCATATAATCACAAGGGTAAAGAGAAATGAAGGTCAGTCAGTCAAAAAAAATGCCAAGAATGAATGAAGACACTAAAACATAAAACATATTTGGATCGTTTAACAATTTTTTGTTTACTACACAATTCCATACGTGGTTTTTCACAGTTTGGATGTGTGCAATATTAATGTGCAATGTTGAAAATAATAAAAATATAGAACAAACACTTGACTGGACGTGTATGTCTACTATTCAAATATAATGTCTTCATTCTACTCAGATACAAATCCGTGTACATAAACAGCAGTCCAATGATACTTTAATGCAGTGAATTTGAGTCTTAAATGCTCAGATAACGTATCAGAGTCATTCACAGTACCAACGTGGTGCAACATGATCATTTAAACCGGGAAGTGTTCCCTCTGATGGCATACGGAATAATTCAAGAGGTTTATTGAAAACAGCATATACTCTGTATTACAGTGATTTGTGTTGTTTAAAATATTCAAAAGTAATGCTGTGAAAGCCTTAACTTTGAGTTATTGAGTTAAATTTTGGTAAAAACGGGTTAGGACTAGATAAGCGTTTCACTTCATCCTACACCCTTTTCGAACTTCCAAGAGTCTAATTTGTGCCAATGTTTTATTCTTTCCTTTTGGTTTAAATTCTGGTTCGAAATAAAATAAATAAAAGAAATAAAATCTGTGGGCGTGCATGTTAATGTTTATTCAAAATGATGAAGTCCTGTGAGCGTGCGACTCCGGCTGTGGTCACTGTGATTCGTTTTTGGCAGAAATAAGGTGCCATCGATATACTTCTGGGTTTGAAATCTGGAATCACTTTCACACCAACAAGCTGCAACTATGGCTTTTATTTTTGTTCTGCCTGGTTAGTTAAATCAAAGCCAAAAATGTTTCTAAAAAGCTCCCATCCAAAGTGAATAGGATGAATCATAATCTTGTGTATCTAACTATTGGGT
>JAQQAE010001729.1:0-24376 GCA_029823295.1 Pseudamia nigra
TATCCAATGGGAGGCTCGTACCTATTTGCTTAGTTAAATCCAGGTGGTGACCTTTTTTTTGGCCAGGCAGTGTATCTGTTTTCCCAGTGTGTGGACATGGCCTCAGTGGGTATATGCCACACAGTATACCTGCGTATTTGCAGCACTACACCACTGGGTATTATGAATGACCTCGGCTAGTGTGAGTGTCGACCAGTGGGGAAACAGAGACACTCACACTCGGCCAAAATGTGAGTACACTATTAAACTGCGGAACAGGGTTTTAAGCTTGTCCTTAGCACTACAGCTAGCAATGACCTCCACTTGCCAGAAGCTGGACTGTATTTGTTTACAGAGTAGATGTATGTGGATATACACGAGGCAGTTAAACTTCTTGTCCCTCTCTCAATATTTTCTTCTTCAGTTAGGCAGTGTAGAAGCTTCTTGGCGTGTAACTGCCACCCACATGAGCAGACTGTGAAGTGTTACTTTTCAGTATGCATTATATTTTTACTTAGCATGTTTTGTGTGGGAACTCAGTACTCCTCTGTACTGTACCAAATGCCCCAAACTGAAAAAATCTGAATACAAATACACGTACTGTTACACCCCTAATACATAGGCATTTTCCTCTTATAAGCATCTTGTGTCCCCACTTATTTACAAATGCCTGGCTGCTCGCCCCTTTAGTCCGTCGACGTATAAAGTACGTAGCAGGATGTAGAAACAATCCTGCTGAGCTGCTTTTTAATCCCTCTGCGCCATCCTCACGGACATCCTGCCATCAAATACTCACCCAATGAAAGTTTCCCTGCGGTGCATCCACACTGTCGGCCCACATAAACATGCTTCCAGTGAACCCCTGGCAGGAAAACAAACCTGATTGGGAGCATTAACATAGCAGAAGGAGTTAGCACCCACACACCCTTCCTCTTCCATTCTTGGACCCCCATGACCATGACATAAAGAGCCGGAAGGGAAAGGAAGCTCGGACGCATGCAGCACACAGTCCTTCAGACCATCAGAAGACACTTTTTAATCATTATCTGTTTGCACAGGAGGCCTGAGTCAACTACACGAGGGAAGCAGGAGGAAGGTTTTAACCAAGACAATGCATGAAAAGCTTGGACTTGAACCAAGGTTTTAATACTCAAGCTGTTCACAGGAAGCTGACAAAACAGTACAGTGCTATCTCGACTCTGTTCCTGCCTGTATATCTGAGGTTAAAGGTGAAATAAGCCCATGTAAGGTCACAGCTCGAATTCTCTTATATACAAATATACATCTTGAAGAGCACTTAAAGCACACACATTGGACGTCTTTCCTACTGGGACTAAACATGCTGTTTCCCCCTTAGATTAGGAATTACAAAGTGACAGGTTGTTTTCACTACAGTCTATTTTAGCAGGTTTACCAGTAGAAGTGACCATTTCTACTTTTCCTCATTGTTTGTAGTGTAGAGTCAGGTTTCTCAGCTGGTGGATCAGGACTCAACAGTGGGATACAGGTTCATTCTCAGTGAGTCACAAAGGGTGCGGTTAGAAAAAAAAATGTACAGTATGTGCACTCCTAGTCAAAAGTTTGGACAAACCTCCTTCGGTGTGTTTTCCTTTATTTTTTGTTCATTATTTTCAACATAGTACGATGATACTTCAGACATCCAAACTGTGAAAGAAATGGAATTCTGTAGTAAACAAAACGTGTTAAACCACCCAGAACAAGCTTTATATTTCAGATTGTCCAAAGTTGCCACGTTTAGTTTGACAACTTTAGCTTTGCACACTCATAGCATTTTCTCCTCACATTCACATGACAGTCACCTGCAACTGTTTTCAATTCACCATTTCTTGCCTTCTTAATGTACTTTAGACCAGCGATTCCCAAACATTTGTTCTGGGGACCCAGTTTTTAGAAATGACAAACTATGGTGATCCAAATCACAAAGCTATATGTCAAAAGAAGGAGTGAACATGTGCTTAAATTAATGTTCTTAACCATTTTATCTATTATTTTTTAAAAATTACAAAGCCAACAGTATAATCTTGAGCAGGTAAACAAGCCATTTTGAAGAGAAATCAGTTTTATGTTTGTGGTCTTTAAGGTATAAAATTTTTAACACTAGGTAAGGCAAATTCTCACTTTTCTGAAATGCAAATTTGTTTTTCAACTCAAATAAATTCTTCCATGACCAATGTGTGGGTCCTGATCCAGTGTTTGGGAATGGCTGCTTTAGACCATCTGTTGTCTTATGCAGAGGAAGCGTGGGTGCAGAGTCAATATCCCTATTAGTGCTACTACAACTACTGTACAAATCCATATGATGGCAAGATTATTATGCCAAAACCATCAAATGCTATGATGAAACTGCCTCTCATCACAGAAAAGGAAAACCAAGAAGTACCCCTGCTGTAGAGGAGATAGAGTTTGAAGGTTTTTGGCAATGGGCCATTCCTTAAAGTAATGGTGGACTGTCTTTTATCTTTAAAAAGAAAATGTATGTGTACAGTAGTTGTAGTAACACCAATAGGCCTATTGATTCTGTCCCCACCCTTTCTCTGTTCAAGACATTTGGTGGTCTAAAGCACATTCAGATAGAAAGAAATGGCCTAAATTAACTCACTTGTGACAGATACTTCTTACTCAAGTACTTATTTTTAAGAGTACTTCTGTTTGAGACTTTACAATTATAAAAGGAACAATTCTTTTACTCTACCCACCACTGAATATATAAATATAAACTGATTTAGTTGACAGGGAATGTAATTAGCCTGCAGCTTTAATCAGCCTCAGCTCCTGGTCATGCCAGTGTGCTGTTAAAAATGCATTTTTTTTAATTGTTTTTGCAAATGACTGAGATTCAGGAATGCATGCAACAATAAGGTCTTTCAGCCACAAGCTCATTAGGATCACACATCCTATTCTCTACTCACAGGAACAAGTGGATTATGTACAACAGAAACACTCTCATGGATCTTGATCATTGGAATACTTTCAAAAACTCTGCTCATTAAATCCTCAGAGCTGCTGATTTTTACTTTGATATAAGTTAAGAAGAGCTACATTTACAATAAGAATTACAGGTTCATCCAGAGCCGAGGCTGTTCAGTATGATTCACACCAACAGTGGCCTCATTAGGTTTAATATTTCACACTGTGATTACGGGTGTATGTTTCAGATGGGATGGAGGGGCTTTGTATTAAAGAAATACTGCTCTCAAAGTGTTTATCAAATTAGACAGTTATGTTATGATTGTTTTATTCATTTTTGTATATGTTGGAGTTTGTTTTCTTAATTTTGTTGCTTATTTGGCTTATTATGTTGTCTATTTTGTTCCCTTTTTTTCATTTTCTTGATTATTTTGTTAATTATGTTAATTATGTGGATTATATTATTCATTTTTGCTCATTGTGTTGCTTATTTTGTTCATTTGTATTCATATTCTTTATTATTTTAGTTGTTTTTATTACTTATGTGAATTATATTTGTTTAATTTCTTGTTTTTTTTCTTTTTTAAATTGAAATTATTTCATTTGTCCTTTTTCATTTTTTATTATTTTGTTACTTCTTGCCAATTTTATTAATTTGTGTCCATTTTCTTGATTATTTTTTATGTAAATTTCTGGACATAAACTTTTTTTTGCTAATTTTGCTGCTTTTGTGGTCATGTCTGTAACAGTTTTGTTTTGTATTCATTAGATTTTTTTTCTTGACTGTTTTGTTCACGTTCTTGATTGCTCCATTTATTGTTGCTCATTTCATTGCTTCCTCTTTGCATTTTATTCCATTTTCTTGTCTCCCAAGTGTTCAAACAAAGCCCTTGCCCTTAAATGTGAGCTTTTATTTGCAATTTACATCTAACTTTCCCAAAAATAACTTGCACAGTATATATGAACTATTTACCATTGTGTTTCTAAACTAAACATGGGGAATACAAATAAAAATAAGAATTAAAAAGTACAAAGTAGTAGAGTAAAGAACTGATTATAGAATAAAGGTAAAGATAAAAGAATAAAAAATTAATAATCTTTAAAAAAAAAAAAAAAAAAAACCCCTGTGAGCAGCTGGACACCGTCTTGGAACTGGGTACAAGTGATGCCTAAAACCAGTCACATTCCTGAGGCTTGCTCCCCCACTAAACCAAAAAAGGTGTCTTTAATGGGGGCCTGCAATAAACAGAAGCCTATGTCTGACTGAAATAATGTGCACTGTTTACAACAGAGGTGATGAATGTGCCACAATGTCAGCGAAAAGGATGGGCGCTCTTAAAGACAAAGCACTAATGTTTCAAACAGGAAGCCTCAATACATCAGCCATGAGGGCTGCTCCTTTGGGAAGAGATGCTCCTAAATTTTAATTTTGATCAAAATAATGTCCAGTTTGTCTTAACTAAGAAGATGAACTGTGATTTAAAGAGCTGCACTCGTTTAATGTAAATACAGTGCATTTTACTTCTGTTGTAGTTTACTCAAGTATTTCCATTTCCTGATAATTTATACTTCTGCTCCAATACAGTTTAGAGGCAAACAGTCCATTCCATTTATTACTAGTGATGTCATTTACCTTGCAGATTTAATTTATATACACTTAACATCAAAAGCAATATATAAATGGTTGGTAGCTGAAACTACCCATGTGCAGTAATCCCCATCTTTAAACATGAACACATTAATGTATCAGTGATTATAATTACATCACTTTAAATCCAAACAGCACAATCTGCACTTTACTTTTGGTATATTAAGCATGTCTTGATATATCCCCCACTTCCAAAAAAGTTCAACCAGGTGACAAAAATAATGCTGCTCTCTTACCTTTTACTTTGACTAGTATTTCATTGTGGAGTCTATGAACACAACATGTTTGATGTTTTGTCTGGTCAACTTCTTCTTGTTTGGAAATCTACAGTCAGTCCTCAAATTTGGGTTTGCAACATGTTTCAAAATTGATCAGCCAGGGGCACTTTTATGGATAATAATATGTTAATATATGATTTGGTACACATGGAGCATGCAAGAAGAGGTATAGTCCTTCAGGAGCAAAGATGGACAAAGATCAAGGATTGTTGTTTTTTTACAAATGTATAAAAAACTCATTGAAATGTTGATAACAGCATTCAGAATCAGAATATTTTTATTGTCATTCTTCAAAGAGAGCTTGATAGGATTTGGATAATTTGCAAAATAGGTTATAATATAGAATTGAAAGAGTTAAGGGAACTGGATGGATCACAACACATAATGCTCATGGTGTACAGCTGTGAGCCCTGAGATCAAATTATTGACATGACTTGTCATTTGTATATCATTGATGATGCTTTTGTGTCCTCTAATGCTGTTTTTACCCCCTTTTTCCAAAAGACAAAATTCCTAATGAGCTGTTTACATGGCTTATGAATCCTGATATTCCCATTTATATACAGCTGTTCCCACCCTGGGTATAAAGAGTGTATTATTTAAAAATTTTCACTGATGACAGACGTTACTGTGTGAAATCACTGCCCTGGGGATGCCTCTGTGGCTCACCTGGTAGTGCACATCCACATGGCTCAGGTCCAGCCACACTAGCCACAGGCTCAAATCCAGCCCTGGCCCTTTGCTGCATGTCACTTCCCACACTCTCCTCCCATCCTTCCTTTTTCTCTCCACTGTGTCTATCCGAGAAAGTCAATAGCAAAAAAATAAATCTTAAATAAAACAGTGTCCAGAAGAAGTCAGCTTGTGCTGTCAGACTCAGAATATTGCCATATCTGGAAAAACAGGAGAATACCAGTACAGTTGCGATCATTGTCACTGACGGACCTGAAAAGACCACTGTAGCTGCATTCAAGTATTTTTTTCCGAACTTTGTCAGAACTGGAGTTGGACTAATGCTATAGCAATTTTACTCAGGCTTTGAATGCAGACCTATAGTGGAGTATTTTTAGATTTTATTATTGTGCTCTTCATGAACTCTGTCCTCTAGAATCAGATACACTTTTAATAGCAGGTACCAAGGACCACTGTGCCCATAATAAAACCCTCAAAACATCACAGCTTTGGCACTTAAACTATATTTTCTTCCTCAGAAACTCTAGAAGCCCCAGTCCTCTATGACGCCAACTTACTTCACCTCAGTCCTGCTCAATATGTGCATATGTCATGGTGGTGACGGATGCTGGAATATGCTGTGCCACCAGCGGTTCCGTCACTGCGCCGGTAATGCAAAGCGCGGGGTAAACTCATAAATGTCAGATGCTGTTTACTCAGGCCGGGGGTAAAAGAGGGGCTCTTTGTGGGCTGAGTCTGAGCGGAGACTTTATAAAACCTCAGCCCACTGCTCTGTTTCATATAAATCACAGCGACTTCCACAGAGATCTGGAAATGACTCAAACCAAATTAACAGCCCATGTGTTTAAGAAGGTATAGGCGACAAATATGAAATATAGAAGCCATAACTGAAAACTAACACCACCATGAAAATAAATTTAACATGCATTCTGTAACACCATGAGGCAGAGCTTAACTTATTTCATCTTGGGTTCTGGAGACTTTTAAAATTTGATTGTGTCAGAAATAAACAATAAACACAATAATCAAGAAAATTGACAAAAAATTGACAAATGACACAGAAAATGAACCAAACAATCAATACAATTACAAAAAACAACCTACAGTATTATAATCAACAAAATAAAGAAAAATTACGTAAATAAGAAAGAAAAGAACATTTTTATAAGAAAAATACATTATCAATACAATGACAACAAAATGTCTGAGATACAGTACCTATAAAAAACTATATTAAAAAAATCAAGAAAATGAACAGAAACATTGTCAAGATAATTTAAAAAATTACAAAAGTGAACACATAATCCAGAAAATGAACAGGAATGCAGTAGATCATCAATAAAACGAATCAATAGAACAGAAATGGTACACAATAAAACATAAAATGGAAAACATAATTAGTTAAATGAAGAAAAATCATAAACAACATGTTACAAAATAATGAACAAAATTCACAAAATTGCACTAAATGCTAAATGATATATAAACGATTCTGTCATCTATTTTGTGCTGATAAAAATAAGCATTAGTATTATTATTGTTGTTGCCATTGTTATTGCTGGTGTTTGTTTTTCTCTTAAGTCATTTTTATTTAAAGAAGCTTGAAATTAAACTCTTAATACTTTTTACATGTTATTTTCAGCTGTGATAGATGTTTTTCATATTTTGAAACAGATTTTTGAAAGAGACTGTCTTTTGTAGAATCAGTAAATAATAAATACTTGAATAGCATAAGACAAGTAAAAAGGAACAAAATGAAACAAAATTCTGTAAAAAGGCTTTTAAAATTCTTCTTAGAGTGTGTCCCACTTAACATTATATACAATTACAAAACTGTGTCTGGTATGATTCAAGTAAATGTCTGAATTCCTTCTTATTTTACAAACAACTACACACTAAAAACATTTCAAGACATTTCTTAAAATATGTATCTGTGTTTGCATGACAAAAAAAACACTCTTTGCTCTGAAGCTGAAAACGACCACGAGCCAGTTTTTAATTTTCTCTTCAAATAAAACCAACCATTCAATGTAAATGAGCTGTGTTCTTGGACTCAGATGATGATGTAGGAGAAATACGCCATCTAGTGTCAAAGAGCTGAGGTTGTTTTATGTGGAAGACGGAAGTATGAGGACAGGTTAATGTGTTTGTCAAGTTACATTTTAATACCTACATCAATACCGGAAATGTGAAAAATATGTCACTAAATTACTATGACAAACCTGCAAGAAAGTACAAGTATATTCACAATAAGAATCAGTACTGGATAAATGAATCAGTCTACAGAGAGTTGTAAAATGTTACAAAGTGAAGATTAAACTGAAGATAACTAAACTTTGAAATGTAAAACATTAAAGAGGCAATAAATAACGTAAATATATTTATACATCATAGATATATATTTCAATTTATTCCGAGTGCTGCATTTTCTTTTTCTTCAGTGTGCCACGTTGTACTATTGGCTGCAGGTACAAATACACATTTCACTGTACATTGTACCATGTATAACTGTGCATGTGACAAATAAAGTTTATTTTAAATTATCTTAACATAAATTATTTCTTTAAAAGGCAAAATGATTTTAACTGATTTTAAACCATTTCATTTGACTATTGTGACTCTGATGAGAGAATGCCATGAGTGTGCAAAGCTATCAAAGCTAAATGTGGCTACTTTGGGCAATTTAAAATATAAAACTTAGTTCTTGTTCACTTCTTTGCTCACTATATAATTCTATGCATGTTCTTTCACAGTTTGGATGTCTTCAGTATTAATGTACAACCCCTGGCAAAAATTATGGAATCACCAGTCATAGAGGATGTTCATTCAGTTGTTTAATTTTGTAGAAAAAAAGCAGATCACAGTCATGCCACAAAACTAGTCATTTAAAATGACAACTTTCTGGCTTTAAGAAACACTAAAAGAAATCCAGAAAAAAAATTGTGGTAGTCAATAACAATTGCTTTTTTAGATCAAGCAGAGAGAAAAAAATTATAGAATCACTCAATTCTGAGGAAAAAATGATGGAATCACCAAGTAAATTTCCATTTCCAAAACTAACACCTGCATCAGATTAAATCTGTTCAAAAGGAGAAGCTCATACCTTGGAGGCTGTTGCACCAAGTGGACTGACATGTAACATGGCTCCAACACGAGAGATGTCAGTTGAAACGAAGGAGAGGATTATCAATTATCACAGAATGTTGCAAAAGATGTTGGTTGTTCAGTCAGTTGTGTCTAAAATCTGGACCAAGTACAAACAACATGGGAAGGTTGTGAAAGGCAAGCATACTGGTCGACCAAGGAAGACATCGAAGCATCAAGACAGAAAACTTAAAGCAATATGTCTGGAAAACAGAAAATGCACAGCAAAACAAATGAGGAACAAATGGGCGGAAACTGGAGTCAACGTCTGTGACCAAACTGTAAGAAACTGCCTAAAGGAAATGGGATTTACATACAGGAAAGCTAAACGAAAGCCATCATTAACACCTAAACAGAAAAAAACAAGGTTACAATGGCCTAAGGAAAAGCAATTGAGGACTGTGGATGAACTGGATGAAAATCAAATTCAGTGATGAGTCACGAATCTGCATTGGGCAAGGTGATGATGCTGGAACTTTTGTTTGGTGCCATTCCAGTGAGATTTATGAAGATGACTGCCTGAAGAAAACGTGCAAATTTCCACAGTCATTGATGATATGGAGCTGCATGTCAGGTAAAGGCACTGGGGAGATGGCAGTCATTACATCTTCAATAAATGCACAAGTTTACATTAACATGCACTTTTCTTATCCCATCAGTTGAAAGGATGTTTGGGGATGATGACATCATTTTTCAAGATGATAATGCATCCTGCCATAGAGCAAAAACTGAAAAATTTCCTTGAAGAAAGACACATAAGGTCAATGTCATGGCCTGCAAATAATCGAGATCTCAATCCAATTGAAAATCCGTGGTGGAAATTGAAGAAAATGGTCTATGACAAGGCTCCAACCTGCAAAGCTGATCTGGCAACAACAATCAGGGAAAGTTGGAGCCAGATTGATGAAGAGTAGTGTTTGTCACTGGTTAAGTCCATGCCTCAGAGACTGCAAGCTGTTATAAAAGCCAGAGGTGGTGCAACAAAGTACTAGTGGTTTTTTTTTCATGATTCCACTTTTTTTTTCTTTCTGCTTGATCCAAAAGGCAATTGTTATTGACTACTATTTTTTCTGGATTTCTTTTAGTGTTTCTTAAAGCCATAAAGTTTCCATTTTAAATTACTTTAGTTTTGTGGCACGTCTGTGATCTGCTTTTTTTTTTTTTTTTTTTTTTTACAAAATTAAACAACTAAATAAACATCCTCCAAGACTGGTGATTCCATAATTTTTGCCAGGGCTTGTATGATCACTGATGATATGTTTGACCTGACCTCTCTTCACCACGGTCCCCTTGTCTTTTATTGTGAAAGTCCCCGGCAGAGCCGTGTTTTCCCTGTCGGCTCTGACACGATGCTTCCTGTCAGAGCCGCGCTTCGCCGTCTGTGTTTACGGCCGTATGCAGCCAGTAGCAGCAGGAGCAGCATGGCTTACAGTGCGAAGATCGGCCCGTCCATCCTCAGCAGCGACCTGTCCTGTCTGGGCAGTGAGTGTGTGCGGATGATGGAGTGCGGGGCGGATTACCTGCACCTGGACGTGATGGACGGGTCAGTTCTGCAACGCACGTATTAGCATTAGCATGTCTGTTAACCTGTAGCGACGCCGACGAAAGTTCGCAGGTTGAGTGCGCTAGCATGGACAGCTAAGCTAGCTCACCACAAGTTAAATTCTAAGTAACTGAGGATTATTGACATGTCTATTTAAACAAACAGGCTCCCATAACTGTGTGTTGTCACAACTTGTCCTTTTATAACTTAATAAGGCACTTTATTTTTTTGCAACATGGTGAGACGTTGCATTCTTTTGTGTTTGTTACTGATGAAGCCAGTGTCTTTGCATCTCTTAAAAGGCATTTTGTCCCCAACATCACCTTTGGACATCCCACCGTGGAGTGTCTGAGGAACAAAGTAGGCCCGGAGCCTTTCTTTGGTGAGGAGCAAACATTTAAATACATGTGATGGCATGTCCTCCCTTGAACAAACATTCAAAGGTCAGGAGCCAAAATGACCAATGGAGTCTTTATAGAGTTATCAATTTGTTTATTATTTAATGTTCTTGATTTCTTTTTTTTCATCTGATTATTTACTTCAGTTTTTTCATATTAAGTGTTTTTTTTTGTTATTTTGCTCTGTTTTTGTTCATTTCAGTTCATTTTCTGGTTTGTTTTGATCATATTGTGCATTATAATTACTGAGTTTTTTTTTTTTTCCGACTACTGTATTCGGTTTATTTGGGTGATTATTTTGTTGTTTATTTTGCTCGTTTTATACACTTTGTTGAGTGTTTGTTTTATATTTTAGTTTTTGTTTTGTAATTATGTAATTTCTTTGAAATAATTATTATTTATTCATTTTATTCATTTTTTGTGGCATGCACACCATTAAGTTGAATAGAAATTTAATTGATTATACATGCTACTAGAGTTTACTATGAATTTGGCAGCTTGTAATATTTTTTTCCTCCTAAGTTTGGGACCTAGTGATGCTCCACACTTCTCTTAAGCTATTGATATGAAAAATTTGAAAAGAATTTGTCCTATTCAAAAAAATTACTTAACTCTTGTAATTGGCTTAGGAATGCTTTGGTTGTGTGTTGTAGAGCAGTTCTGTGACCCAGTGTGTTCTTGTTGCAGACATGCACATGATGGTGTCTCGGCCAGAACAATGGGTAAAGCCTATGGCCGCAGCTGGAGCCAATCAGTACACATTCCACATAGAGGCCACCACCAACCCTGGAAGTCTCATCAAAGACATACGAGAGAGTGGCATGAAAGTGAGAAAAGAGACGTGCAAAAAGAAAGTCCATGTGACAGAATGTTGTACATCTGAATCTTTATTTTCACACCTGTGTGGCAGGTGGGTTTAGCCATAAAGCCTGGTACCACAGTTGAGGAGCTTGCCCCCTGGGCCAACCAGGTCGACATGGCCCTGGTGATGACTGTTGAACCTGGGTTTGGAGGACAGAAGTTCATGGAGGACATGATGCCCAAGGTAAATGGAGTACTAGAATGGATGGCTTTATGTATAAACCTGTCATTTCCTTGTTTCTAGATGATATTTACAGTAATATGTTCTCCAGGAGAGATCAAAACACTGCCGGGGTTTTCCTTAGCATTACAGTGCTTAGGTGTCCAGTAGTTGGATGCTTTTTGTTAATTTTTATTTGTATCACTTGAGCTAAGGGAAAGGGGAAAAATAGACCAGGAGCTTAGAATTCTCTGCCACAATATGTTGTAATTAATGATTATGCTTAAAGGTTAAGGGTGATGTCTTGTGAGATCCCACATCTGAATCATGTCTATAAGTTGTATTCAAAGGAAACAAACATTGAAAGATTTTTATTTTATGCCGATTATATAAAAACATGATTAAAATTATATTTGATTTTTGCAGTTGCATACATCTAAATACCACTTAATTGGAATCTGTGAATAAAGATTACTACTGTTCATCCAACCGTATATTTACATATAACACAAAAATGTTAAAATAGTGACTTTGGACCATATACTGTATATACACTGTCTGGCCAGAAAAAGTCGCACACTAATATTTTGTTGGACTGCCTTTAGCTTTGATTATGACACACATTTGCTGTGGCATTGATTCAATAAGCTTCTGCAATATCTCAATATTTATTTATGTCCAGAGTTGCATTCATTTTTTGCCAAGATCTTGAATTGATGATGGGAGAGTCGGACACTGTGCAAAGTTTTCTCCAGCACATCCCAAATATTCTTAGTGGGGTTAAGGTCTGGACTCTGTGGAGGCCAATCCATATGTGAAACTTCAGAAACTAACCCATTAGTTTCTGAAGGGCCGTTTTGAGGCGAATCGATTTGTCACTTCCTGGACGCCATCTTGAAGCCAACAATAGGATGTAACCATACTTAGACGAACGGCAGTGGGGCTTACGAAGTGGGGGCTCATGAGTGAGCTAACATTAGCAGCTATCTTACTGATGGAGTAAAACTTCACCACGCAGTGTCAGTCATATCTCAGTGCTGGTGGTGTAAACACTTGCACTCGACTGCAGCTGTGGGTATCTCATGTATAACTATGAACATATTGAATAAATAGAAGATACAAAGCTCTGAATTGGTCCGACTTCAGTATAGTGAGCTGCTGCTACAGTGACTTGTCAATCAAACCCCAGCATGGCAGTCATTTGTTGGATTATTTGCCATAATATCTTAATAACAAAGCAAAAAGTTAAAGATGGGCTATCACATTACTTATTAGAAGGTCCAAATAAAACGTTTGAGACCATGGTGACACATGAAAAAAATTTATTTGCTTAGTATTTTCAGATAGAAGTCCAATGTATCTCTATAGGAAAAAAGCTTCTTGGAGCCGGACGATCGATTCCCCAGCGGTCAAGCGGTGGGATTACACCGTAAAGTTACTTCCACATTGGCCTCACTGAACAGCCCTGGTTGTTGCCCGTTGCTATGGACACAATGACTTATCTCATATTATATTGATATTGTAGTAATAGGCAAGTACTATGTGAAACTACTTTTTTGTGAAGATGTCAAATCTCCAAACCTTGTGACCACACAATCCTAAGATTGCAGCTGTAGCACCAATTTAACGAGATCACTGCAAATTCTCACAAGCAAATACAGAAATGCACTTCATTAGCGCAGGAAGCGGTGAAAACGTTTCTAGGAGAGACAAAAAAAAGAGATGAAGTCAACTGAGTAATGCTCATTTTTATAGACATATCAACATGTATTACTTCATTTTGTCTACTGCTATGCATTTGCAATGTGCTGACAGAGTGTTCATTCAGGTAGCAGCAGGTGAAGGAAGGGGAAGTAATGGATTTATCTAAACAGGAACGTGTTGAAATGTGTTCCTCATGTCTTGGGGTAATGCAAGAGATGTTATCTCATTGTCTGTTTCACTGTGTTTTATATGTTGAGCACAAGTTGCAGTTTGTTAGTCATTAATCGGGGTGAACTGATTTTTGCATACAGTCTTGACTGGTGTATGTAGTTTTAATTGCAGATTTGAACTCTTTCAGATATATTATGACATTGTGTACATGTTTCATTTCTACACAGGTGACCTGGTTAAGGAGTCAGTTCCCTTCATTAGACATTGAGGTAGATGGAGGAGTAGGCCCCGACACAATTCACAAGTGTGCTGAGGTAAAGGATATAAATCATGTCAGCTTTGTTAAGCATCTGTGGAATCTCTATTTGGTTTGGCTGATTTCTTACGACTTCATTTTAGGCTGGTGCCAACATGATCGTATCAGGCAGTGCTGTAATCAGTAGTGATGATCCTCGTTCTGTCATCTCTCTTCTGCGCACTGTTGTGGCTGAAGCAATCCAGAAACGCTCTCTTGACCGCTGAGATGTCCTCTTTGTGGAAGTCCCCCGGGTGATGCTCTACCTCCCACACCGCAGCAGCCAGCGGGCAGACTCAACACACAATATGGACATTTCTGGGGTAGAGGATGAGGCTGATGGTCAGAGCAGGGGACTTGGTGTGAGCTGATGTCCAGATCACTTTAATGTGAGTGAAACTGCACTCTGCCACTACAAAACAGTTCGAACACATTCTCCTCTCTGAACTCGGATCGAATCCCCACCTGGAAACAGCCAGATGAAGCCGGAGGCTGAGGTTACAGTGATTTCATACCTGTTAACATTCCTGAATATTATTTTGACTTACAATGTAAGTTTCAGAGTAAAACTAACAATGGAAATAAAATAGAATAATGTGGTTAGAAAATCTATTTTCCATTGTTTCTTTAAAAATCCAAACATATCCATCCTGAATCATGACTGATGTGTCAAAGGCTCCTTAATGTTTTGACAAGATGCACCATTCACAAGATACTGAACAGAAGTGTTGAACACCGTAAAATTCTTTTAAGATTAAATATTTCTTTGTAGTTTGACCTTGAATTTGCTTCAAAGTACTGAACTGGAAAACATGTTGGCAGAAATGAAATAAACAAAGCAAACTGTTCTGTGTGGTAGTGGTTTTTTAAGCTGATAAATAGGGAAATCTCACATTACTGGAAGGACCTGTTTTTACTTTGTCATGTTGGAATGACTGAAGTGTATGTTTGAAGGCTTTCAGTATTTGGCACTGAACAGTAAACCTGCATTATAACTCACTGAATAGCTAAGTGTCAAGACCATCTGATAATACAATTCATGAAGTGAAATATGAAGGTTGTATTATCTGCTGCATAAATAATTCTTTGTGTAAATATGACTAATGTACATTCCATTTTATGGTATAAGCTATTTTTACTAAAGTAAAACGAAACAGTATGGGTTGTAATGACATATCTATGACTGTGCACTAGGGGGCGAATTTGGACAAAGAAGCGATGACTGCAAATGAGCATGAGTGAAAATTTATAATTTAATTTTTTTTTACCAGTAGTTTGTAAATTGTATTCATTTTTCTGATTTTTTATTTTTATTTTGGTCTATTTTTTGATCATCTTTCCCCATTTTGGTTTCACTTTGGGGAAAACTTTTTCACCTGTTTATTTTGTAAAATTTTGGTCAATTGTTTTTTTTTTCTTAGCTACGGTATTCATTTTGGTTTCACTTTGGAAAATTTGCTTTTTGTCCAATTTCCTGGCTGTATCACAGTTAAGTTCTTTTTCATTGTCTTGATTATTTTGTTCATTTTACACCATTTCGGTGTCACTTTAGTGATAATTTTGTCCTTTCTTTGGACAGTTATGCTCATTTCCACTGCTTATTTTGTTCATTTTCTTCTTTTCTAGATTTGTTTTGCTATTTTTTGGTCATTTTGTGTGTTCTTGATTCCGTTCTTCATTATTTGCTGTTTTTTGCTCATTTTGTCATTTTGTACCCCTTGTATAGCTATGTAGGAAAAAAAGCTCAAATTGATGCCTTTACAATTCACCAGAATACATAAAATGAAGGGTTTGCTGCTAAAAAAGTCCATGAGGGATCCAGAGATACCCTACTAAAAATGCCTTTCCTCCTCCATTGTGATTCAAAATCAGTGGTTCTTTGCCAAGGAAGACAGTTTTGTAAGTAGAAAAAAGCTCTTCATTTGCGCACTTAACGATATTTTTCTCAGAAACACCACCAAATAAACAGAAAACATACATTCATGAAGTAGTGTTTTGTCAAGGGAATATGGTTCAAGTGCGTTGGCAGTGGCCTTTGAAGTAAAATGCAATTTAGAGAGTGGTGTGGTTTATATATATATATATAAATAATCAGTAGGCTCTATATATAGTGTGTTGAGTCACAATGTGAAGCATAGCTCCTTTACTGAGGACAACCAAAAAGACTAAAACTACATCTACTTCATCTCTCATCTCTGTGTCTGCTGAAAGAATTCCTACTGTCAACAAGACTTATCCATGACATATTTCAAGCTACAAGCAGCTCCCTTTCAATAATGCAGCATATGTCTGCAGGGCAATTCACAGACTGCTGAAATATTGATGTCTGAAATCAGTATTTTCATTTATACGTCACATACTGTATAATGGAAAATAATGTTAACATGACAGGATTTTTCTCCCTCATTGAATCATTGAGCATGTATATACTGTATACAGTATAGGACAAATAGTGTGTGTGTTTGCAAGGTTTGTGTGTTGTGTGTGCATTCATACATGATGAGACAATCTTCTGAGACCGATTCCTGCTCTAATAGATGATGACAGCAGTTTTGTATCTGCGTGTCACTGCTGTCAAGCCAAGAACATAATCCATTGTGAGAAAGTAGTCAACATCAACATTGGTATTAAAGCATGTTCCAGGTTCATTAGAGTTAAATTACAGTTGATTCTTACCCCCACCCCCATTATTGGGCACTATTTGATTGTATTTGTTGATGTATGAGGGGCAGTTAAAAAGTTCACAGAAGTCTATACATACTCTCAAGGGTTATATATAAAATCACAAGTGTAGTTTGTGTTGTATGCAGATGACCACTCATATTGTTCCTCGTTACTTTTCAGTATATGTCCTAACAAAACGGACAGAAAATGTCGAGTACTGGTCTATTATGTGTGCCAGTCGTTTCTGCTGTTGTAATGGTGGTGGATAGGGACCTATTTGTGAGGTGCAACAGGTGGATGTATCTGGTTACACGTGGTCAACCAGGTTGTGGTTGGTCTGCTGTTGGTCCACTGGCCAAATAACACTGGTGTGCGCTCTTGTGGACTAATGGGCATTTACTGCTCTGGCAACTTGTCTGGTGGGCTCCCTGGCACCTGCATTTCAATGGCATTATCCTGGTCAGGTTGCCCCAATTGACGTATTCTTACAGATGACACTTTCTCTAAAGCTGTGGTACCTTTTTATAGGGTTGGGTGTGTTTGACAGAGGAGCAGTCATTTGGGAATGGTTGCACAAAGGCATTGTGAGTTCTTCCCCAAAAACAAAGGACTATTCACAATAATTAGTCAGCTGTGGGCAAATCCCACATGTTGGGAATTATCATAAGTGCAACCATGTATATGTGAAGATTCTCAGTCATCCAGGTCATGGTATCCAAGGCGTGTGGTTTTCCTTCTGTCGACTGGACTGGAAATTTGGTTTGAAGAAGTTTTACTACCTATCCAGGGAGCTTCTTCAGTTCAGAACTGAAGAAGCTACCTTTCATTTTATTTCAAAATATAGAACCAGGTTGTTTAAAGAAAAAAAAATCGAATGGGGCAATTTTACAGCTAAAAATCTGAAAACTAGAATTGCACTTGATGGAAATGCAGACCCATGCCGACAAACCTGTGTTCAAATTTGTTGGTCCTAGCGCTGTGAAATAAGTCACTACAGGCCCAAACTGATTTGAACTGTTATCGCCCTGATAACTTTGACCTTTGACCCTTTGTCTCCAAAAAATATCCACAGGTGCATTCATCTCTATGACAAGTTTAGTGAATATGTCATCATTTGTGTTCGGTGTTAAAGCATGAACAGTCAGACAATGTTGTGTTGATGAGTTGTGAAAATAAGTGTGTATATACAGTATGTATAAATGTGGGGTATTACAGGGTGGGACTTAGGGTAGGTATGCATAATTGTAGCTTCTTTTGCTGGTATTTTGTTTGTATTTTTGCAGTCCATCTATCCATCCACCGATCATCCATCCTCCATTCATCCAAAGTAGGATCTAGCTAAATTTGGTACGATGCATCTTTTTTGACAAGATTAATGTTTTTGTGCATGGTCCCTAATAAATAAATGAAACTAAACTAAACTAAACCACTCTACCCATGGGTAATTAATTGAAAACAATGTGACTTGAAAGAGCTCATGTGAAAAGGTGATTTTTAAACATGATTTGGTACAAAAAACATTCAAGAAGAGGAGGAAAGATGGCTCAAGAATGCAGCTATGTCAGGAAAATTATCTGGCTATCACTTTGTGAAAACATCTGGAAATAATGGCTAATTGGGACACCTGCATCACCTTCACAGGAAGATGATGCCCTTCTCTTCCTCAACAACCAGACAAATAAGGAGACATGGCAGTCATCTTCAGCACTGTCTACTTTGACATTGGAAGTCTAGAGTATAACCTGTTCCAATTTCACTACTTCTATATATTTTGATACAATACTTTTTAAGATGCTGTCCTTTGGAGAAGATGGTTTTTAAACATGTTAAACACTGAAGCTGTTCTTGGATGTTGATTGTGTAAAAGTGTGATCTTCTCACATCAACAATTTGTAATTACATTAATTTCAAATCATTTCACATGATTTTAATCCTAAAATCGCCCCTGTCTGATATTCTTCTGAATGATTTGCAGACCCAAAATTGAAGGAATGAGACTAAACATTAACGGGTTCCTACTGTCTACAATGGAAAACAAAGAAACATTTCAATGACACTGCATTATATTCTTTACTTTGCATTTCCCATTTTTTTCAGATTTGGGATTGTAAATGCAGAGAGAGAGATGGGTGAGTTTTTCTTTTATTCAGAGGATCATGTCACAGAGGCTATGTTCGGACTGCAGGCAAAATCTGATTTTATTTGTCATATGTGAGCCATGTCTGATTTTTGACAGTCTGAACAGCACAAATTCAATTTTTCAAATCAGACCCAGGCCGCTTTCATATGTAGTCCTAAATTGGATACGTACATGATGTTTTTCAATGCGACCTCAGTCTGGTCGTGTTGTATTTCATCCGACTTTGATCTCATTGAAGTGAGACAGACGTCACAATTATGCGCTGGTGGAGGTGGGACACGGCAAAATCAGATGTAAACAATGGACTCAGAATCACTCGGTCATAATTTTGTTGGCTCCGACTACACAACTTCAAAATTGATACACATGCACTGACTTGTGGAGCATCCATATTTACTTCCATAAACACATTGTGCTGCATGTGATGTCTCTTCTTCTGCGCATGTGGGTCACTTCAGAGCCACAGACTGTCTGATGGATGTCGCATTTAAAACATAATGTGAACAACCGCACAAAAAAAAATCGGATTTCAGCAAAAAATTGGAATTGAGCATTAAGACCTGCAGTCTGAACGTATCCAGTGTATATATATAACATACATATCAAAGTTAGTCAACACAGTCTCCGTGCGCTGATGCCATGACAACTGCATCCAAAGGTGCCATCATTTGTAGTTAGAAGTGGTAACAGATGGGGGGTGGGGAAGACAGAGAAGAGAAACATCAGAGATCCATCTAGTCACATGTTTATATACCCACATGTTTGAGTATGGGTTACATACACACATACGCACACTGAAAAAGGTATTGTGGAAGAGGAGCAGATATTGAAAGTCCAGAAAAGATTTTAACAAAAATGAGTTGGAGACCCATCATGTAAAGCTTTTGAAGTTCAGAGCACTGCTGCAAGGGACTGTCTCAGCCCCTGTCGAATGTCTGGAGACCCCGTGAACCACTGGGTGTAACAAGCGCACCGCCAGGCCAATCAGATCTCTACACAGTGGGTCCCTCCACAAGCCAACACCACCACAGGGAGCAGCTATGCCTGGTCTCAGTAAGTGTAAAATCCATTTGGAGATTTACCCCAGGGTCTCATGTTTTCTGATACCAGTACCCTTAACCTTTTTCACATGATGAATCACTGCATGAGGAACTCTTGTATATTATACTGTCAAATATTCAGCATCTCAGCCCAAGATAGTGTTTATAGTAGCAGCTCATCCCAGGGGACCATAGTTTTATGCTTTTTTCCCCCCTTCTATTGCACTTTCTGTTGTCATTAATTTTGTTACATCTATTCCCTGCTGCATTCTCTTTGCCGTCATCACCCCCATCCCCCTCTCTTGGATCATTATAGCAGAATCATATCTTTCTGCTCTTTTCCTCCCCGTCATCACTGAGGGCACATTACTGAGCGTGCTTTGCCTGTTCCCGCTCATTCATAATTACTTGCTATCCCACAGGAGAACAAGATGCACGAGGCTGATTAGCTCGCTGTTGTTACCAACTTTACTTATGCATAAAGGCCTCATCTGATTGAACACGTACAGTCTTATTAACAATTAAAAAACAACTTGCTTAGAATAACATTATAAACGATTACTTTACTTTGCCCTGCAGCAATATTAACTATAATGTACAATATATACCTATTTGATGGATAACCATTTGCCCCTGCTGCGCTCATTTCTTGTTTACTACAGTGGTGCCAAATGCCTAAAGGCAGAGCAAGCCTCTCTTTTTCCAGAGATTGTAATTATTCTTTGGCTCATATTGCACTTTTTTATATCTAAAACCTCAACTCTGCTTGACAGTTGAGATGAAGTCAAGGAAATGAAAATACTCCATCTCCTCAGATTTACTGTAAATCAAGGCCTGCTTTCTTGGTGACATACTGTATATTTCCCTAGAAATGACTGCATCAATCTTTTCCCAATCTAGTCCAAATGCCAACCTTGATTAGGGAAATTGGCACATAGTTTGTTACAGACATTCTTGGTTCCAGACAATGTATCCAAATCAATGACCTTTTGTCTCAAAGTTCGCATTTTTGGTTTTTAGAAAACTGGGCAAAAAGTGGGAAAGATGACCTTGAAAACTGGTCCCTATATACGATCCATCGTCTGTGTCACTGTCAAGTCAGAAATACCTGTTGATGGGATGATGGGGCAGGTGTCCAATAAGGATATGACTGCAGAATCTCAAATGTATGTGTCTGTGTTGCTTGTTGCTCTATCTCTACTCTCTCCTCTATTCACTAACCCCAAGCGGTGGAGGCAGATGGCTGCCTACCCAGAGCCCTGGTTCTGCCATTGGTTTTCCTCTTCCCGTTCAAGGAATCCCCCCATTGCCGTAGGTTTGCTTTCAGAGATTTTGTTTGGCTTGCTTTCCTATAGTCTGAGGCTTTGGCCTCAAATTGTGAAGTGCCTACGGATAATCTTGGATCATCACTGGTATACAAATACAACTGAACTAAATTAAATTGAACAGAACGTATAACTCTGCTCAGCTGTACTTTATGCTTGACTTTGCATAATATCACATGCTTGAATGATTGACACACTATGACCACATTTACACTTAGTATGAAAATGTGACCTGTATCCAGATAGGGAACATACACTTTAATGGAAAATTTAACAGTAGCTTTGTGATCGGATATAAATCACATCTACCCGAGAACATCTGAAGATAGCCAGTCTGAGATTATGTTTAGAGCAGATGATGAAGGTGTGCCCAAAC
The DNA here is from genome assembly GCA_029823295.1 of Pseudamia nigra. NCBI lineage: Eukaryota > Metazoa > Chordata > Actinopteri > Kurtiformes > Apogonidae > Pseudamia > Pseudamia nigra. The sequence goes on from JAQQAE010001729.1 coordinate 21,348, forward strand.
TTTTGGCTGGTTGTGTACATAGGTGTTCACAATCCCTACAGCATGATCACATCTGTACCATGATTTCTTGTGCCGTATTTTTCGCACTATAAGGCGCACCGGATTATAAGGCGCACCCTCAAAAAATGATCCATTTTTGTTTTTTTTCCATACATAAGGTGCACCGGATTATAAGGCGCATTACGCAACACAAAACTTTATTAAAAATTAAAAATATTATAAATTAAACATTTATTCAAGGCTTTCCACAATAACAAAAAGTCATACTAGAGCATTTTGACAGGTTTTTGAGCGCCGTGTACCACATACTGACTTCGAACCGATTTTACCGTAAGCACAAACCAGGAAAAATCCGTATATAAGGCGCACCTTCGATTTTTGAGAAAATTGAAGGATTTTAAGTGCGCCTTATAGTCCGAAAAATATGGTAACAAGATTATATTGCTAACATCATTTCATTTGCCACAATTTAAATGATCCATTCTTATTGAGGATAAGGGCATATTCAAATACAAGGTGTAAATGCAAGGCAAAGACGAATTTTGTTTTAATCAGAATAACAGAATACACACTGCATTTTTAATACTGGGTCAAAATGGGGTCTTTGACAACATGCCTGTAAAAGACACGAATCTGGCTCGGTTAATGTGGGCATTGACTCTCTTGGGACTGCTCTTCACCTAGTCATGTTGACTTGTTTTACGGTAATATGGAAGTGACCTTTTTTAACCAATGTATGTCAAGTCCTGTGTCAGAATCAGTATTAAACCAAGACAAACTGCCCTTCTCTGAGCAATGATCAGTGGAGGGTAGAGTACACAGAAACAGTACTCCAATAAAAGTGTTATTTTCTGATGAAAGTGAGTGGCGTACTCATAAACGTAACTACTGTACTTGAGTAAAAGTAAAAGGGTATCCCGTAAAAAGCAACTCAGGTTGTGAGTAACTTCATATTGTGTTCAAATATTTTGTTCCTTGATCCTATTCTTGCTAATTTTGTTGCTTCGTCTTCAGTATTGTTGATTATTTTGTTCATTTTTCAACGTACTTTTTTAAATTTAGTTTTGCTCAATTTGTTCACTTTTACTCATTTTTGTGCATATTTTGTTGCTTACTTTGTTCATTTGTGTTCAGTTTCTTTATTGTATTATTTATTTTTATTTCATTTTATTTACTTTCTTCATTTCTGACTGTTATGTTCATTTTGTGAATTTTTTTGTTCATCTTGTTGCTCATTTTGTTCATTTGCGTGATTATCTTTTCGTACAATCACCCATTTTGTTGCTTAGTTCATTTATTATGATAATTTAATTGATTCTCTTTTCATGTATTTGATTAATTTGTTTGTTTTTTAAATTTCAGACTCATTGAGGTGTGTGGACAATGAAATTGAATAAAAGTAAATTTTTTCAAATGTATATGTAAATGTAACTAACAGTAAAGTCTATTCTGCAGAACAAATACTCTCAGAAATACTTATTAATTTGGAAAACACTACATAAGTACAAGTAAAGGAGTAAATATACTTGAGTCCTACCCACCTCTGGCAATGATAGATTGTTCAAGGTCATTCTATCCATCAGGTATTAAACATTCATTTAAATTCTTAACAAAACAAATACAACAATGAATGCCTGGGACAGTTAATTAGCTCAACGTCTGAATCTCCAGGCTTTCCAGGGGCCGCTGAGAATAAAGAGACTAAATGCGGCGTTCCCAGGGGAACGCTGCCTTACAGCATCAGTTTACTACATGTTTGGCAGAGCCAGTGGACACACACATTATTTTTGTGTTTATCTATTATGGATGACACAAGACTAAGCCACTGTGCAGGTGTAGATGTTATGTGTTTGTAAATTTGTGCTTGTTTTTATTCCATTATGAATGACAGAGGCTGTCAGTGCTTTTGTTTTTTGGGTGTCTGGAGATATCTTGGTGTGTTTGTGTGTCTGTGTGACATTTGTTTGACTGCAGAAGATAATTCTGAAACAAACTGTTCACATTTTTCTTATAAACAGTCCTCAACAACTATAGATTATTTTGTCCCGCAGAATTTACACTATTCGACAGATTGCTGGGCTGCTGACACATCAATAGCAGATTGCAGCTCTATTTTCAGCAGAATGGATCATACATCTGCTCTCCTACATACATTACTCACTTGTATCCACTCAACTTAAACCACATAGCTGGAAACTGTTACAAAAAAGATTCCTCGATGTTGTTATTGACTCACACTCACATCAATGGCAAATCATACCACAAAAAGCAATGGAGCTTTGCAAAGATGAGTGCTACACACTGTGCATAAGCCTCAACAGACCAGTCACACTCCCAGTACAAAGCTGTTAATTTTGTAGTTTGTGAATTCACCTTGAAGAACAGAACATCTTGTCTACTCTGCTTATACTTTGCAGATGCTCTGGACTGTATTTCACCGAGGTAATATGTTTTTTTGGCTTCGTGAGCAAATATTCCCTGCTGATTTTTACATGTCTGCTCTGGTGATGCGAACCCATCTTGTGGTATTATTCATCTGTGTGGATGATGATGCACTCAGGCTCACCACAGTGAAAGTGGGATAAGACGTCCTATCCTCTGCAACTCGTAATAAATCATAATCTATTAGTCTGAGTTCTGCCCCGCACTCTGGATCGTTAAGTACTGTTTGTCTGTAGGTGCCCTTTGGTGTCTGCACCCACAGTGAGGAATATGGATTTCTGAACATTACTTACACTTATGCAAAACAGATCTTTGTGTATATAAAAGAATGGAAAAAGAGAACAAAAACAGCACAAAAGTGGGGCAGGGAGATGGTGCTCAGAGAGGGAGCATTTAGGTCCTGTGAAGTTGTAACAAAGCTGACTGACAATAAAATCAGCAGTATCAGTATGCATGTCATCAGCTGCATCTACAGATCTGTGAGTGATGGGATCTTTCAGTTGAGGAAAATGTTTCTGGCAACAGTCAACACTGTCATTGGGCCAGACAACATTCAGGCGCAGTGCTGTGTGTGTGTGTGTGTGTGG